>DWHP01009995.1:0-10021 GCA_018247895.1 Parnassius honrathi | reverse complement strand
ACACGCATTGGGGCAGCGCGGCGGACACTTCCTTGCCCTAAAAACCCTCTCAGAAATGAGGGGAGGCCTGTGCTCAGGAGTGGGACGTATATAGGCTGTAACTTACTTTAACTTACTAGTTTTTTTGCAATAGTGAAATGTGATAAAACTTTACATATTACGACGTAAGAAACTAAATTTCCGGAAAAAGAAAGGGCTAAAGAAACTTTGGAATTTGGAAGTATACATTTTTCACGTTTTTTCGTTTTGTGACGCAATAATATTATTTAAAAACAAATGAAAATTAATAGGCTCATGGATAACTAAAGTTTATTTCCTAATGAAATTATATACAAACCTATGCAGGTGACGTTGTAAGAGAGCACACAGTCCACCTGATGGTAAGTGGATCCTGTGGCCCGTAGACATCTACATTTAACTAAGATAGAATGCCTCGATAGCAGTAAAACGGGTCTCCGGTTCTCTACACTCACCATACGAAACACAGCAGCATAAAGCTGCCATTTTACGCTGTGGTTCTGTGGGAGCGTGGTGCCTCCACGGTCGAGACGACCCTTTCGTGCTACAACCATACTGCAGCGTGGCTCTACCACGTATATATTTAAAAGCCGTTGTCAAAATCGGTCAGAACAAAATTTAATAGTGGTTCCCAATTAGATGTTCACAGAATTTTGCATTGTAGTACTTAATAATAAAATAAGCATAAATTTAGAAATTCAGGTAACACAGACTTACACAGACACAAACTCGACGGTAAAACAGGACTGAGACAGCAGACGAAGGCAATAGAACAGAAGACAGGTGTATAACTGATGAAGCAAAGAACTCAGAGCTCGCGGGGGTATATCCAAGCGATTGTATCGGTCAGTGAAAGTCTTTATTACATGTTAATTAAAGAAATAAAATTACGAAATTTCTTCCGCAGTTAAAAGAAGAATATAACTGATTTCCATACCGATGACTACGCCTTTTGATACGGTAATACTGCTGCTATTACAAATAATGAATGCTTTTGTACTCAGTGAGCGCAAAAGACGATGTTGCTATACTTAACAAAAGTAAAATTTACTTCAATACATCTTGATCAATAATGTTCACGCAACGCAAATTGCGTTCGTTCACCTAAGTTTATGCACGCACATACAAGCTAATGCATATTACTCGTATAAGATTATAGCAATATTTCCAACCATCTTGGACTTGTAACTTGAGCTTTTCTAAACTTTCTCTTAGATATGACGAAAAGTTTTTAACTATAGAGAAAGCAGACTTTGTTTGTATATTTAAGAACATTACAAAAATTGTATTGAAAAATCGTCTATGTAACGATTGATTCAACTTATTTAAAGGGTCACTTTAGTTACTTGTCATATTTCTTGTGAGGTCCTGTGGATGCGAATCATCTCATGCTGACAAGTTCATGTGGTAAGATTAAAATACGAGGATTATAAGCTCTAGGTGTACCTGAATAGCATAATAATGAAAAAGTTCGTTCTATAAGGTTTATGCTGGAATTTATTTATTTCAAGGCACAAAAATGAGATCGCCGATGAATTGACACGTGAATTATAGCATATAGGTCCGTCATAAGTTATAGTTATAATGAACTGATGTTTATAATGAACTGATAAATATCATCAACGTGTGATGCACCTTATATTTTAAGTTTCGGAACAATTTTTAAGCATTCGATAATTCGATGGTTATGAGTTAATAGTGTCATTGGACAATTACAAACTATCTAATATCTACCAGAACTATCACTTACATCAAACATAACCAAGAGCTTACTCTTAAAGGCGACTCATGCCGATTCATAATATATTGCATCACATCGAGAACGCACAATTATATAGTCATAAGTATGTTTGCCTCCTCTTCTTTAAAAAAAATGCGCGACAAAAAATACATAATCACGTAAACATTATGGGCATTCCTTCTTCTTCTTCTTCCTAATCGTTGATTATCGCTTGCGTAGATAGAATATTAATTGTCTCTTAAACTCATTTCTTTCTATTGTCGCTTAGTGAATAAGAGAAAGCAACTTATAGCATTCCTAAAATTAACGTCGACTTTTATGAGTAAGGCAGTATGTTCACAGAAAATAAAACTACGATCTTCAAATGCGAACCCTTCAACGTTAGAGTTCGAAAGTTTAATTGTACAGTTAAATAAGGCCTAAAGTAAGGCGTGTACATGATTATTGTGATATATAGAGTAGATCCCATGCTCACACTTTCTACGAGCATAACTTCTTACGCCGTGGATTCTCTCGGATCGCTCTCGAATGTTATACGAGATCTCGGGCCACATTAAACAGTTCGTAAGTGTTGTTACAGTTGCGTGAATTTCGTAACTCAGCTGCTCACTTTTCCCGAAGAAAGTTACTAAGCGTGTACTTGTTATGCGGACTTTTGATTTCGAATTTGTTTTCCATGTTACTCGGATTGTTTGTGCACCGTTATAAGAGGCATGGTGTACTGAAGAGCGCTTTATCTCGAGCCTCCTCATTAGGAAAGGGGAATTGTGCCTTGCACTCAGACGTGGGTAGGGTATAATTATGTTGTTTTTTGCCTTCAGAAATTTTCGCAAAAAGATGAAAAGATTTTCTATTTCTACAGTTCGCTAAATGAAATACTCTGTAATGACTGTTTGCGAAAAGAATAAATGATTTCTTTTATAAGAATTTCTATTTAGAAATTGGAATTACAAGAAACTAAGAACAATTAAGAATGGAGGTATACAAAATACGTACGAGCCTTAACAGCTCAAGTGTTAACGCGCACTTAAAATTTCAAAGCAAGCGAGCAACCCGGGTTCGATCCCCGCAAGCAGCAATGATTGTTATTTGCAATTTTAATTGCTAATTAACAATGTACTAAACAGTGAAGTAAGATATAATGAGGAAACATGTTTTGAAGTTCGCAAACACGCATTGAGCCAGCGCAACGGACATTTTCCCCCCGAAAACCCTTTTAGAAATGAGGAGGCCTTGCCATGGTGTGGGACGAAATTAGCTAAAACTACTACCACCTAGATTTGAATGACAAAGCTGAAAGCAACATTTCTACAAAACCACAAATTGTCCGTTTTAAAGTCTGTAAGTGTTGTTGTGTTTAAACCTGGAGTGAATTATTCCTGTGACCTTCACAATGTATCCATTACCTCCGCCGCTCATGTCCCGTAAGCCATATATTGGTCTATTTGGTATGCTTATTCTTTGCCTAGAGAGGTCAGCCAAGCCGATTTTCTACAAATGTTGCTGCTAATAGGCAATTATGAAAAAGAATGGGAATGGTATATTGTTAAGTTCACTGCATTAATTTTAATATTATTGTTGCAAGCCATAATTGATGCCATCGCGCCATCTAGTGTCGGGGAGCAGAGCGAGGAGAGCTTTCTAGAAAATGCCATGCCTCAACTTTCCACCAACAGCGCCATCTAGTACCTATTAGAGGAATTAAGCTTTCTAGAAAAGTCCACACTCGGATTTTCTACATCTAGTCGGTCGGGACCGGTATTTGCTGGAACATTCTGGATGTTTCGGTGGAAAAGGCCTATATAAGGCCGTGAATGCCGCGACCGGGGGAGTATTGAATTGGCGATACGAGCGAAGCTTTCGGAGCGAAATAAAGTGAACTAAAGTGTTAAGTGTGATTAGTTATTGGTGTGATTTAAGTTTTAATTGGTGTTCAATAATTAAAGTGTCAATTTTGGTAATTCAATCGGTAGTTTTTATTGTCACGAACTATAAGCTCGTAAAATTATTAATCAGGTTTATCGATCGCAGAAAATTAATTTGACTTATGCCGCAAAAGTCCGTCTAAATTGATAATACTCTCCTGCCTGTTTCTGACGCTAGGTGCACTTACCTACTGCATGTAGGTAAATTCTGGGTGCGAGCTATTTCATTATAGTATTTACAGGGGACAACGCATCTGATGCCTTTTTCATTGGAAGTTGGTTGCAGGTGCCCATGCTCCAGGCTGCATTAGCCACTTACTAACAAGCACAAACGTGATAGAGCCACTCTGCAGCAATGTTATGGTTGTAGCACGAATGAGTCGGCTCGACCGGGGAATGACCACGCTTATCAGCGTAAAATAGCAGCTTAATACTGCTGTGTTTCGTATGGTAAGTGTAGAGATACGGAGACCCTTTTTTACTGGAAACGAGGCATTACATCTTAGTCCTCAGGGGTGATAACGCATCTGCGTTTTGTTTCCTAATCTAGGACAAATGTAGATAGATACATATGGACCACAGCATCCACCTACCATCAGGTGAACTGTGTGCTCATTTGTCAACCTTATTCTATAAAAAGGCGAACTCTAAGTTCGTTTGTAACTATATGTCTTGCAACACTTTTTATATTATACACAGGTTTATAAGAGAGAAGCGTTGCTATGCCTCAAAGTTTTTCATAATAATCTATTAAAACGCGTGAGTTTTCGAATGCCACTCAGAATTATAAAAACATATTTTTTACTTATTTCTGTGATAATGGACTTGTGCGATTATACTTTTGCCAGTATCATGTGATAATAAAGTGTCCATTCAAATATTTTTTTTAAAAAAGTTCTTACACAATATTCTTGTGCTTGCTAAGATTTAGGGCGATTTCGATGACAGCTTAATCCATCGGACGATCGATCAAATCAGTATCTCTATTTCTTAAGAAGCCTAAGCGAACAAAATAACTTGATGATTGATATAATCAATATCGAGGAACTTGTTTCGCCGTGTCCAGTAACGGTTCACATGCGCAGATACAGAATACAAAAAAAAATCACCACTTTTACATTATAACAGGAGCAACAATGCGCCAGTGGTCCAGTTCCCGGCAAAAACTATTCATTAGTTAATAATAAAATTTTAAAATTATTTTAATAATTAATCAGCATTAACAAAATGAACAGCTGGTTCCACTATCGTGTATCAACGGAAACGCCATACAAGGATGCACACATAAATTGCATAATTGACGAAGTAGGCGAGTGGGTCGCATAGCGGTACAGCCGATATGATATAACACTAAACGCGTTGTTAACAAAATTCGTTCATTACACCCGAGTTTACAGGGAATTGGAGCGTCGAGTTACATTGCTTTATAATTTTAATTTTATTTTATAGAAGAGGGGGCAAACGAGAATGCGGCTCACCTGATGGTAAGTGACTACCGCCGCCCATGAATCATAAGTACATAACCGGTCTTTTAAAAAGCTATATGCTTTATTCTTGAAGTTTATTCACCCAATATAATCATCAGAAATAAGGGTTCAATCTCATTTTTAAACTTTTAACAAAGGTCTGAGTCTTCGTGCTCCTCCTCAAACCACAACAGTCCACTAACGGACATCGTCCGCCTACACGCAGACGAATTCATCATAATCGCCAGGGCTGAAAGACGAATTCTAAACGGTTTAGCACCCTTGTATGTTCATAATTACACTATAATTTAACCAAGTACTAAATTCTAAAAAAAGCAATCCAGCATTACTGGCGTGATATACACGTAAAGGCTAAATCTATTTTATTTTCCTTAAAATCTGCACTGTCGAGTATGGAAACTGAATAACACATTACAAAAATAATAATTGAAGTTTTTTATGAATTTCAAGCATTATTTTTTGCGTTATTATTGGCTAAGTGATTATTAAAATTTTCTCAAGAGATTGAGAGACTACGACGTTATTTCACGGAAATGTATAAATTAGCAATTATTGAATGGCTACGCATCAAAATTTAGTGGATTCGTGTTTCCTTGTTCGTCTTATGTTGTAAAGCATCACTCTATGAATATTAAATTTACTATTTTCATTTCTTCTCATCAGCCTATCAAGAGTCCATTACTGGACAATGGTTCCTTCAAAGGTAGGAAGGGTTCGTCCCAATCCCAGCCCTTTTGTTACAGGGTAAAGATGACAAACGAACACACAGTCCACCCGATGGTAAGAAGATACTGTGGCCCAGACATCTACATCTGTCCTGGATTACTAATCAAAATGCAGACGCGTTTAAATGAATATGATAAATAATATGGGAAATCTTATAGCTTTCGATAGACAATTTCGTTTACGTTAGAAACATAAACACTCACGCCTGTCACCAGAGGGGTAGGCACTAGGCAGAGACTACGGACGTCCATTTGGCCCGATCCTGGACACACCTCTCGCCTCCTTTACATTCATATATCCACGCATAGGCGCTCGTCGGTTAAGAGTAACACTCCTAATCTGGCCCATTTTCAATATATCGCCAATTCGGTCATAAACCTTCGTCTAGCATACTTACGTCTTCCTGACTCTACCGTTCATATCTGCCATATAAATTTGCTTGGTCACTCTTTCCTCGTCCGTTCCTTCTACATGACCAAACCATAGAAGCATTCCTTTCTTAACCCTGGGCACAACATCACCTTGCGAAATAAATCAGGTCCTAATATTTTACGTCAGAGACCGGACTTGTGCAACAGCGTCACAGGTGCGAAGGATCTGATACTTGGGTCGTCTATTCACTTCGCAACTGTGACTATTGAGGCAAATACAGGATGTATGTACACTGTACACTGTTTACATACCCTATTAATATACAACGGGAGAGACGCATGCCCAGCCAGCAGTAGATTTTTACGGGCCGACTAAGAACAGTTGACATGAAAATTGTAAGATGATGTCTTTTATCGAAAGTTACATAATTTTCTAAGCCTTTCCCTTAGTCGAATCGTACGAAAAGTAATGAGAACAATTAAGAATGGAATAATACATACATCATTTTTATCGCCTAAATTGTGTAATTTAGAATTTTAATTTTTTTGCGCCGAACTCTAAGTCTGTAAGTGCAGCCACTTCGGAGATTAGCGGGAACAAACATACAGATAGACAGACAAAAATTTGAAAATTGTTTTTGTTATAAGTGCTGTATATGCATTCGTATTCATTTAGTAAAAATGCTGTTATTTTGACAATACAAACAGACACACTTAAATTTTATTTATTTGTATTTGTTTGTATGTATGTATATGTATGTATTATCACTGTCATACATATTAAGACTAAAGTATTTTATATATCGTACAGAATATGTATTATCTTCACGCGTCTTTTTATAACATTATTGTTTACTTACCAAAAAAGACTCAAGAACAAAGTTCATTGACGTATGTCTACTTACAAAACACACGTTTATATTGTACTTAAAAGTTTTTACAAAAATTTTAATATTCTTTATTCGTAAGAATATAAAATTTCGTTTTTGTGGCTCATCTTCCAAGATGTTTCAACAACATCGTCTGCAATTTGCATAATGTTAATCTCGAGCGTTGGTAATTAATTTTTATTTGCTAAGTTCATTAGTATTCTGACGTACATTCAGTTTCCCGGTTGTCGAAACGTACAAATTACATGAGTACTATGTACGTAAGATTTATATGGAGATTAAGAATTGTTGTTGGTAATATTAAAAACCGTGTAGTGGCGGTGTGAGACCGTCCACCACCCCATATCATCCCGCGGGTGTCTTAAGTGACGACAGAGGGGAACCAATAAGGAGATTGGCAGCAGCGTCTTCCTAATAACGATTAAAAAGGCTGCGGTTGCCAACCCACTTGCCAAGTACGGCGACTACGGCAATTATCGCCCCTATGAGGTAATCTATGAGGGAGGCCTATGTTCAGCAGTGGACTTCAATAGGCTGTAAATGTAAAGGTAATATCAAAAAATTAAGACAGAAACCTGCAGACACCAACTGCAGTAAACGACTAGACTAGAGAGACTAGAATAGAGACTACGAGACTCCACCTCAACTACGACTCCACTCGAATTGATCATAGCTGTATTTGATGCGAAGGTAAACACAGATGTTCGTTTACAGCCTAAGAATGATCAAAGCAAGCTAATTGTAACTTAAAAAAATATCCTTTAATGAAAAGTAAAGCAAGCGACAGTAGCCTAATGGCAGGACGCGGACCGCGAACTCAAAAAGGGGTCATGGGGGTTCGAATCCACCATTCGACTACTGGCGTGAACCACTCGTAACACAAGCAATTTAAGGTTACTACGAGTGGTTAAGGGGAATATTAGTAGTGTTTATAGCATTGCTAATATTATTTTTAAAAAAAACCGACTAAAATATTGTGTAGACAGTGATTAAAATCATGACTAACCAATTTAATAAAAAAAAGGATTATCAAAATCGGTTTACAATTGACAAACATATCGCATAATATATATAAAAAAATGTAAATATCGAATTGTCAATATACTTTTTCGATATCGGCTTAAAATATTACATTCATTCTACTTTATTTTTGTTGTTAAAGTATGGAAACTATATTATTATTCTTTAGATGATGTTGCTGACATTAAAACCTAATGTAACAAGTTTTCTATAAAAGTTGTTAATAGGACGCAATATAAGTATAAATAAAATGCATTTGTCTTCGTCCTAATGATTTGTGTGGTGAGTGTAGCGAGGATAGATGTTGCTGTCTATGAGCCAAACCATCTACTTAACATCAGCTGGACTGTGCTAGTTACTTAAGATAATTTTCTAAATATTAGGACTGGGATATGAACCCAGATCTCTTGCAGTTAGGTTAGGTCGATCACTTAGGCTAATGGATTGTCAAACATTATATTTTTAAAGATATTTAAAATTGCAATGAATAAGTTTCCAGCATAATATGAACTTATCGCACCATGATTAATTCACGATGACATGACGCTCTGGAATTCACAACGAGTTATTTGGACATGTTCGTATGTTCCTTCCATACTATTTTCGGAGGCGCTGTGTTTACATGGACCGCGAATTCGCAACCACTATTACCAACAGCGTCGCTGTCCGGTGACCAGCGACGATCTATTCCCGTCGCGTGTTAACCCACATTCCGTGCGCACTTACTACAACAATTTGGCCAACTTTACCTCACCGATTAGTAGATGACAATTCACAAACAAACTCCTTCGCGACCGTCGTCGGCACTGCGCCAGTGTGACCACCGCAATGTACATTTGTTAATGCCCAATTGTTGGACACGATGTATTGCACGATTATTTTAAAAATTAAATTGTTTTGAGTAAAATCTTTTGTTTGGTTTGCATCACACAACATTTCACTGCTAGACATGAGTCCATTCTGCTGCAGAACGAATTTGCCTTGAATGGAACGCTTAGTGAACCAATTGGGTGATCACACCAATTCCAAACAGTTACCAAATGCCTTACACTGACGCTACTCCCCGTCATCAGGCTAGCGTATGTAAGTCTGTTATATACGAGATGGTTTACCATCTTTTAGAAGCGATTAGTTTACATAATGCGTAGCCATATATGTATGTGAGATAAGACAGTTCATAATATAAGTGAAGTAAAACAATATTCAAAACACCGTATGAATGGGAACCTCGCCAACACTGTTATTAAGGTTGTGAATACAGATCGACATTCCAACATAGCTATTCTATTGTAGTACTAGAGTACGCCCTCTCGAACTTACCGCTAAACGTTCCCTTAATATATTTCCTAGTCTATGGTGAACCCCTAAATAACTGCCTAAAGACAAAAATAAGGTTTTCTATTAAAAAAAATTATACAGTCACAAAGAGCAATATGGTTTAGTGCAATGATGGCAAAAGAGCAATAAGTTCGCGCATATTCCTTCGCCCTGCAGAGCCTGCACTGTTATAATAATGTCACTATTAAATATCGATAACTTTCTTAACAAAGTAACTCAGCGATTACTTCTTTGACGAAAGTAATCGCTGAATTACATCTTAACGTCTTCTATCTTCTACGCCGTACTCTCCTCGACTTTTATTCCCTCTGCTCGTTGAAGTGACTAGCGAACTTCCGGTCCAGCTGCTGATGAGCGGCTACTCCAGCTCAATGAAAAAGTAAAGTAAAAAGCCTATCTATATACGTCCCACTGCTGGGCACAGCCCTCACTCATTTCTGAGAGGGTTTTAGGGCAAGGAAGTGTCCGCCGCGCTGCCCCAATGCGTGTTGGCGAACTTCACATG
>DWHP01009994.1:0-10021 GCA_018247895.1 Parnassius honrathi | reverse complement strand
GAACCTTTTTTCCCCAACGGTTGTCGGTTCTTCGAGCTATATGGCCGGCCCATTGCCACTTCAGCTTATTAATCCGTGAAGGACCTAATCAGTTCGAATTAAATGTTGACATTTTTTAAGATAGTGGATTTTCGACATATCGATCATTATAAATACTTTAATATCGGAGTTTTCAAAAGAAGCTCTTGCTTGACACCTCTGCCAAAGGTTCTGATGTATCATCGTAACGATGACACAAGTTTGAACTTGTCTCAAAATGTACTTACAATCTTTCGGTCTCTTTCTCCCTGCAACTTTGAATTGCCGAGTGTTTGACGCCGATGAGTTCGAATTAATGCGTGGTTTTGTTAAGTAGCAATGATTTTTTCGTTCGAATTACCAAGTGCATAAAAATGTATTTTTGTTTATTATTTGCGAGCAGCTATGCAAGTCTAGGTAAAGATACCAGTATCACTGCGACCTAGAAGATCTATTGTGATCGCTACTATGTTCACAGCTAAGTCCTATGTCTTCAATGAATAGAAGGAGTTGTGTAGCCGTAAGCAATTTCACTTCTTCTGGGCGAAGTAGATACATTCCCAGATGAGAGTTACGTTTGCGCATTAAGGATCCGTAATCAGTTAGGATTTGTAGAAGCATTTCTTACATTATAGAACAGAATCGTCACATCCTTGAGTTGCTTAGTCCCAGGATGGACATGTGCTTTTTAAGACAACAGTGTCCAGTTAGGCCTCATGCCAGATTGCTCAATTTATTTTTAATTAATCTTAGGGCTTCTGAGGCGAATTTACGATCAAAAGCCCGGATTAAGGTTTTAGAATGTTTTAAGCCTGGTGTTTCAGACCAGATCTTAAGTGATTTATTGTGATAAAGAGTTTTAAGGGTCAATCGGGCTAAGCTTCTTGAGATTCCACAAAATGGCTCAGGTCTAAATTGTGTGTACTTTGAGCCCTCCCGTGCAAGTTTGTCGGCAAATTCGTTGACTACAATACCTTCGTGACCTGGAACCCATCTTAAAAAGACCCTGTTGTTACATCCCAGGGCGTTTAAACGGTTCACGCGGTCTCCAACTAGCTTCGAGTTCACTAAGTTTGACCTCAGCGCTAGCATTGCTGCTTTACTATCAGAATTTATATAAGTTATATGGTTGACGTAGTGTTTTTGCAGGTTGATTTCCGTACACCGAAGTATGACGAAAATTTCTGCCTGGAAAATAGAGGAGAATCTACCCAAATTCATACTAAGCTCGAATTTGGAGCGTTCCCCGTATATTCCAAAGCCTACGTCGGTATACCATATGAGGTTACCGACCTCACAGATAACCTGGCCATTCAGCCAGATTTCTCGATACCGATACCCCTCTGCAGTTGGATGGGAATTATTCCATCCTCCCCGCTTGTTTTAAATGGTTTAAAGGAGTCAACAGCTCACTGCACCAGGTTTGGCCTTATTATCTTTCCAGCCCTACACCAGTCCTCATTACAAGGCCTTCGTAGGGCTCTAAAAGAATTTAAGGCTAAAGTCTTGTGTGATCCTGGGAAATGGGTTGACGCTAGTAACTAATAGGTTGAAGATAGTAGCCCCGCGTACTGAGGGAAGGGTTAAAGTACTACCCGAATCGCCCTGGTCTCGGGTAGGCATCGTTTGCGACTGGCTTCCCTCCAGCCACGCATCCATCGGCACGGTACGCTTGACACCTTGGATTGGGTTGGTATGGGATAAAGGTGGTGGGATAAAAGATAAGAAGAAGAGGATCGTCTGAGTATTTCTGTACCACGTAAAGGAAGAACTCCTCAGACTTGACCTGTAGATCAACGCGACCTGCGCTCTCCCCCGGAGCCATTCGCCAGACTGCTCGTCGGACAGGAGAGCAGAATATGTGTTACTCTAGTCCTACTGATAATATCGAAAAGTTAGGAGTAAACTAACCCCCGCCCTGTCGAATGCTTTACTAAAGTTAGTATAGATTGCGTCTACTTATTACCCGAGATCATACTGGTATTTATTCTATCCACAAATGTTAAAAGATTGATTGCTGTCGAACGTTTGTTATGTTTTTTGGTTTAAAAAACCATGTTGTTGCTCTGCCACAGTTTACTTTACGTGTCAAGATAAACTAGAGCATACTAATGATTCAAAAACTTTGACAAGAACTGGGAGAATACTAATTGGTCTATAGTTATTTACATTGCTTTTATCGCCCGCTTTATGGAATAATTACAGCATCTTTCCACAATGTGGGGAAATCACCTTCCACAAGAGATCGATTGTAAATGATACGCAAGGATGTTGTTAAGCTAGTAGCACAGTTTTTAAGAAAGATTGGATAATTACCGTCATTTCCAGCTCCTTTATCAATTATCAAGTCCTTTTAAAGACTTTTCTATTCTATCACCACAGTTATATATATCTGACCTAATGTTAGTTACATGAGACGTAGTTTCATCAATCAAAACAGTATCATCAACCGTTTCATACGCCAAATTGAAATTGTCCGCAAAAAGATTAGTAATGATGTTACCGTCTCTCCCGACTTTATATCCGAAATTCATAATTCAATATAAGCCCAGAAGGATTGTTTACAACATTACTGACAACTTTTTCTATATATCTACTGTTTTATCATGGTCGACGTTCGTTCTTTCAACATACTCGTATTATATTCCAATTCGTCTAAGCTATTGTAAATTTTTTTGTACTTTTGACGAGCTATTTCCTTTTCACGCAACAAGCAAATGAGGTTGTTGGAAAACCATGGTGGATATTTCTTATTGTTACGTTGCCGGGTGGGGACATACTCAGCAATAATTTGATTTAAAATATTGTAAAATTTACATACAACGTCATCTATTTTTAAACACTTCGTTCTAACGAAGAACGAACGAAACTTATTATCTCATAATCTGCTAGAAAGAAGTTGTAGAAATGTTTCACATCATAAGCAGATAAAAAGTCGGCAAGGTCACAGGCGATAGGGCTGTCATAATTGGTAGGTTTTACTGATGCATCGGAAGTGGGAGATTAGACAATATTTCGCTGGTTAAAGACACCAAACAAAAGCACGTCATCATCCAAGCCTTTCATAACACTACTACATACGTTAGTACTCTTATATCTCTTAGTAATTATACACACAGTAGAGATGTAAATAGTGCCTAAAATTAAACTAACCCATTCCTCACAGCGAATTTTGAAAGTGTAATTTCTATACGCATGGACAGACTTTTTAACGGCAATGAGTACACCTCCACCATCAGCAGCCAGTACAAAAGTATTTGAAGATCTGTCTCCCCCAAAAAACTTCGTTACGGTCGTAGAAAATTTCGCTGTCGTATATACCATCGTTAAGTCAAGTCTCCGTTAACAGAATCAAACAAAATTTATTGGCATTAACTTCAAGAAAAATGTCATTTAGTTTTGTCCGAATGCCGCGAATATTCCGATAATAAATGCAAAAATTGAACTTTATGACTAAAAGCACTAATCACTTTTTGCAATAGTAATATCTAATACTAATTTAACTAGTAGTCTTTAAAATTCTTGATGAAGTACCAACTTTGCTGGGTGTTCGTCGTACTTTTGAATACATATTTGAATATATATTGATGCGGACTGGTAACTCCTTGTCACCATAACCTAATAATTTTCTATTTATTTTTTCTTTGGGATGGGATCTATTGTATTTGTACTCAACCGCAAGTAGATTGTCATGTTTCAGTTTATTAACGAGTCTGCATACAACTGTTTTAGGCAAATTCGATCTCTTGTTTTGCTTTTGTACACGATTACAAGATATCAGTTTACGATAGAGCAAAACCTGTACTTTGCCAATTTGCATCACTTCGTTAAGCAGGTTTTCTTGTTTATACTTTCTCTTTGATCTCTTTGATTTCACTTTTAGAATGGAGTCGCTTGGTATCTTGTATGTAGACATCTACTTTAGTCTTCATATCCTCAAATTTGGTATTCATGTAGCTTCTAGAATCCTCAAAGCTGCGCATCTCTTTTCTCAAAGATGAGAATTCTTCTCTAATTGCCTCATTTATATTAACATGTAGCTCTACCTGTTTGGTGGTTTAATCGTAAATCGTTCCGCCTCGTTCAATTCCAACAATACACATTTTATCAGAGGGACTCCCAGCCGTCATCATAGTACTCTTAAATGGTGTGTCATCATTCTTTGTCTGTCGCTATGTAGATAACATCTCTATAGAGCAATCAGCAAATTTCCAGTTCGACTTCTTTTTAAAGTTCGCACTGGTAAGATCACACAGATAATGAAACTGCTTTTTACAGCGGGATTGAGTACATGTAATTTTTTAGTACTTTTTAGGATGTAATTACGTCAGTTACAAATAATATTACACATTTTATTTACATATTTGGTGCAAAAATGTTTGGAAATCTTCAGCTCGAACAAGAGTACGTTTGAACGCAGCACAATAACGGTCGAATAGCCGGTTAGTGGTTCAACACGGTACGATGACGAGCTGCATGCGTGGTAGCTCCCACCCACCGGTCGCCGGGTGAAGCGATGCAGTGAGTGTTGAAATGTTCATTAATAAAAAAAAATTCGATTATAACTTTACATTCCTCGTGTTTATCACAATACGGTTTTCAATTTTTTGATAATAGATATCTGGGCTACAAAAGTATAATAAACAAAGCAATTTTTACGTGGTAGGGCCATGCTGCAGCTATATTGTGGTTGCAGCATGAATGGGTCGGCTCGACCGGGGTAGGACCACGCTCTCACAGAATACCAGCGTAAAATAGCAGCTTAATGTTGCTGTGTTTCTTATTGTGAGTGTAAAGAACCGGAGACCCTTTTTACTGGACACGAGACGGTCCATCTCAGTCCTCAGGGCTGGCGACGCATCTGCATTTTGATTGTTAATTGAAGATAAATATAAATGTCTATGGGACACACCACCAACTTACCATCAGGTAGACTGTGTGCTCGTTTGTCACCCTTATTCTATAAAAAAAAACAGAAATTAAGAGTTTTACAATGGTAGCTAAAATAATTTCACGGTGAAAGATAACACAGGTCTTTCCGTCTAGCGCACCAGTAACTATTACGGTAGTAGCATAAATCAGTTTATATTTAATTATAACTACAAACAACAAATAACGAAACATATAATATATATACAACGAGTATTAAAACACGCATGAGTTTTGGTAGGAATTTGCACGGCAGTGGATTTTTCGTCTTGTATTATTGCTGAAATAACATGTTAAAGTTAAAAATAATATGTTAAAGTGCAAAGTTTTGTGTATTAAATACTTGCACATCTGAACTGCGTGGCTCGTTTATATCTCAAGTTTTTTTTTTAAATCTGCTTAGACGTTTTGATCGTCATCAACCTTATCGCTGTGTATCTCATCCGATCTCATTAAAATTTCTCAAAAACTTCGAAATGCGACGTATCTGCATATTATAAAGAATTTTTTGAATAAGATACACATTAGACTAGGCTGTATGGTCTAAGATCTTTGCACATTGCAAAAATGACAATAACCATCAAACATACACGTGCTTTTGACATTGATATTTGACATGTAACCTGTAAACAGGCATTTATTTAAAGATGTTTATTGTTTGTTAAGGACTTAGGCGGAAATCCTAATTTAGAAGAACACTCAAAGACTCAAAGTAAAATAATCCGCAACAATTTGAAAATATTTCTTTTTATGTTATTGAGTTAGATTTTATAAAGGCTCCTGTATTCACAAAATGAGTGAAGGAAATGCAGAAGTAAATGAATCTGTTTCAAGCCAACATAATGAAAACAATCCACACAAGAAGAAATGGCGTAAAAAAAGGAAAAATTTTTTGTCAAATGCTAAAAAATATGCTAAAAAAGGTCAAATGGGTCGTGGAACCAAAATGCCGGAGGAATTGTATCAATACTTCGTTGGTATATTAGAAGCTATTAAACAAGGAATAGATGACGAGGAACAAAAACGTGAATAGAATTTTAGTGTTGTTTAAATAAAGTTTGCCTTGTTTTTATTCTTGATATTAGTGTACTAAAATGGCATTGAAATTTTTCATGATAATTTAAGTGTGACGCGTGTTCTCTACGTGGTAGAGCCATGCCTTGTTGAACTAATGGGTCGGCTGGAAGGCTTGTGAAACCAGCGAAGGTCCATGCTGTCACAGAATACCAGTGTAACAGCTGTTTTGAATGGGGAGTGTAGAGACTAATTTTACTGGAAACGAGGAGTTCCATCTTAGTACTCAGGGTGGTAATGCTTATGCATTTTGATTCTTAAAAGAGGATTCATGTAGATGTCTATGGGCCACAGTATCCACTTACTATCAGAGAGACTTCATGCTCATTTGTCATGCTTCTACTATTTTAACAAATGCAGATTTTCTTCTATAGAACATCAAAAGGCTTTCTTTTACCTACCCTACCTAACTACACTCATATAATTTTTTATATTTAGTTTATAAAATTGCAATGATAAATGAACATACAGTCCACCTGATGGTAAGTGGCTACTGTTGCTCATGAACATCTGCAACAAACCTCAAACAAAAAGGCCACAGATACACTATCACCCATTAGGATCAAAATAGAATGCCTCACAGCCGAATCACACTAGCTCACTATACCCTTCAGACTGGAACACAGTAGTACCACAACTTAAGAAGAACATACAGTCAGTCATCATGTTTGATGTTATCAGAAAAGCCGACTTAAGCAATAAATTGCTCAGGTTGTTAGAATGGGAGGTTATAAAAAAATAACAGATTTAAAAAAAATTATATACAAAAAAGCTACATCTTAAAGACCAATTTCATGTATACACTTTGATATAAATGAGAAACAATAATAGTCCTAAAATTGATCCCTGTGGGGTGCCATAGCTTAGGGAACAACTGGTTTGAAATCAATTTTTAAGAACCTGCTAATAATGTGTACAAAAATATCATATTTTGCCATCCCTCTGATATCATAATCACTTAGTTTCTTGAACAATAATGGGCGAATGACCCTGTCAAAGGCTTTGTTATGGTCAATAATTTATTTATAATTATATGATCTTTAAGTTTATTTTTGTAGAAATTTCTGAAGTTATTTGTTTTTTGTTATCTTTAGCTTTGTTATCCATACATTTAAAATAACAAAATTATATTACCAATTTTGTTTATCACTTCCAGAAGCCTTAGTAAACAATGTCTTGGAACGAACAAAAGGAGAGGAGATAAACATAGTGGGAAACCAACTTGGCTGCCGTGTTATAGAACTATTACTTCCATATGCCAAACCGGAGGATTTGGAGCGTTATATTGAGGTACTATCTCCAGATATTCGGAGGCTGTGTTCTGATAACTTCTCAAATCATGTACTTAAAATTTTGCTCGAAGTATGCTGTAACAGAGCCACTGATCATCTGCAAAGTGAAGATGCAAATGAAGGTTCAGACACCGAAGATGAAACACCAAAGAAGAAGCGAAAAAAGGAGAATAATACTGCGTCAAAATACAGTAATGAGCATATTAAAGTTTGCTATGATTTTACACTAAAAATATGTAAATATGTACAAAACAATTTGGAGGATTTTGTATGGGACACATATGCGAACCATATTGTACGCACAGCTTTGAAATGTCTAAGCGGTATTACACTGCTGCCAGGTGAAAAACCTAAAGTAAACTTATTTAAGGAGCCTATATTAGAGAACAAGGGAATACCGCCTCACCAGACGAAGATCGAATATAGGAATGTTCCGGAAGAATTCAAAGAAGTTGTTAAGGAGTATGCAAACCGTTTATCACTTTGGCCGCAATTCAAGGAACTTCCATACGAAAGTGTGACATCTGCAATGTTGCAAGTGCTATTATTTGCTGTTAAAAACATAGATAAGACATTGACTAGGCATTTAATAAAGAAACTGTTAAATGAAAGTTTCGCTCCTGATGATTGGGTGTCAACGAGTACTGATAACAAAGAAGATGGAGAAAAGGATGAGAAAAATGACGATGGTGAAATGGAGAATAAGGTAGTCAATTGCAGTTTGCCTCCGGTTTTTAAATCGGAACCGGCTGTTAGGTGAGATATTTTAAATATTACTTTTAGTCTAATATTTCATTTCATAAACATATTTAAATAAAATTATGATGAACAAATTTACATCCCCATGAAGGTTGTGTTTCATATGGTGAGTGTAGAGAACAGGAGACCCTTTTCACTGGAAATGAGGCATTCCATCTTAGTCTTCACGGGTGACAATGAATCTGCATTTTGATTTGTGATCAAGAGTAGATGTGGATGTCTATGGGCCGCAGCAACCACTTACCATCAGGTGGACTGTGTGCTCGTTGTCACCCTATCCTATAAAAAAAACACAATTTATGACTTTATTTGCACTGTATCATTCAATATGTAACAAGTTCAAATGTTGGTTAATTGTCATACCTGAGGACTTGACTTGCTGGCAAACTAAGACACATTGAGTTTATTGCTGATTTGTCACAGGAATAGTTAGAAGAGTGGGACCCACTGAATGACTC
Organism: Parnassius honrathi; assembly: GCA_018247895.1. NCBI lineage: Eukaryota > Metazoa > Arthropoda > Insecta > Lepidoptera > Papilionidae > Parnassius > Parnassius honrathi. Next base: position 1,491 of record DWHP01009994.1, on the reverse strand, counting down.
CTTAAAAAAGAGTAGGGTTACCACCTAGCATAGTGTTTATTTTTAATTTAGATGTTTAAATTTACTTACTTCTCAACCCTGAATGATGTACATATGAAACTATAAATTCATACACTAAATTATTCTCCCGTTCGCTTCAAATCTATATCAAATCTATATGTACTGCACACACTATCATTTTAGAAAGTTCAATCTACTACTAGTACTACTTTACTTTGTATATGTTGGGGTATACAGAGTGAAACAGTGTGGTAGAGCCACCTACTATATTATGGTTTTAGCACGAATGTGTCGGCTCCACACGTGAAGGACCGCGCGAATACTAGCGTAAAATAGCACCTTAGTGTTGCTGAGTTTTGTATGGTGAGTGTAGAGAATTGGAGACTCTTTTTACTGGAAACAAGGCATTCTATCTTAGCCCTAAGAGGTGATTATTAATTGTAGATGTATATGGCCACAGCATTCATTTACCATCAGTATCCGATATTTTGACTCATATGTGTCGCTGATTGTGGTTTTTTACACCTGGCATTGTTTATCATTACAGGCCCATCACAAGTCTACTGCTAAACATAGGTCAAAGACCTATGTTTAGCAGTAAAGTAGGTAATAGTAGGTAAAGACCAAGGAATGCTACAAAGCACAGTCCTGACTCATCTGCAACCATCGACTTCCTCCACCTCTTTCCAGGTCTTCACATACATTTCTTATGTTTCCGCAAATACTACACATTTAGTGAAACTTGTTTTCGGATTCTATCGTGTATTTATCAACATATTTTATATTCCCGATGTTTGAAGTACTTCACAACACCCATCACGGGTCATGAGAGGACTTTGTCATAAGGGTGAATATACCGTATTTGATTTTTTTGTGTCCCTGAAGGAAATGTCATTTGTTTTATTCAATATTAATAATATCACTATTTGACACTATTTCTGCATTTGTAATGATAAAGGCCAAAAGATTTTTTCATTTTTTTGAATTTTATAAGCACCAGGAGAAAGTGTGCCATCAGGGGAGTGACACTATTGTCAGAGTAGTGACGAATTAAATCCGGGAAATGACAGGCCATTGATTATTGGATAAGAAACGGAAATAATATTGAATAAAACACGTATAAATTATAGTCTTTGGATATGTTACATTTTAGAAAGTATTAAGACTGAATGTATTTTATATTAATGCTTAAGTTTCAATTACCCGAATGAAATAACATAATCAATATTTTCTGCTTAGCAGTCTCATCTAAGATTTAAACAAATTAAGTAATTATCTAATAGAAAATGAGACTAGATTTGACTACAAAATGAGACTGTTTGACAAATTTTAATTATAAAATTTTCAAAAACTTAAAGGCGATCTAAATAAAATTTCTTAATTAAACAAAAAGATAAACGATTACAAAACAAAACAATAGTAATATACTAATTTATATTCATTTTTGAGATCGTTTTAGGGCAAGGGAATGTCAGCCGCGCTAGTCCAACG
>DWHP01009993.1:0-10022 GCA_018247895.1 Parnassius honrathi | reverse complement strand
TTTCCAACAAATATAAAGAAAAAGGGTAAAATGTTGTTTTTTTTTTCATTTATAAATATTTAAAGAAAAATTAAAAAAAATTACACTACGGCCTTGATATCGTTACCGTGTAGAAGCGGTATAAAAATATCCACTACCTCGAATAATTCCGTGGGTGCTGTAAGAGGCGACAGAGGAGAACAGATCAGGAAATGGGCAGCAACGCCTTCCATTATAACGACAAAAAAACTGCGGGAGCCAACCCGCTTGCTAGGCATGGCAACTATGACAATTATCTCCCATATGGGGCAATATATGGGGGGGAGCCTATGTTCAGCAGTGGATTACGAGTATTGAAACGGTAACGCTAGTCCTTCATGGTCCTAGTTAACAAGAACTACTTTAGCAAATTATTCCACCCCTTTGCACTACGCATAACGAATGACGTAAAAAATAGTTCTGTTTGAATATGTGGTATGTAAACATCAAAAGGTGAAGACGAGACGAGTGCCTGTTTGTCCGATAATGGAGCTTGAAATAAGTCATTAAACTCTTGCGTACTAGGAAAGAATGATTTTCCAGCACCAACTTGTGTTTTTAAAGCCAAGCCTTGTACAGGTAAACGAAATGTAGGACGGCCCTTCACTAGCTGGTGTAGTGACCTGATAAGAAATGCAACAATTAGATGGATCCAGGTAGCTCAGGACCGTTCTTGTAGCATGATATTAAAATGCCGCCTATACAACTCCTAGTCACAAATTGGTAACCAGAGCGGTTAAACCGATCGCTCCATATCAAAGAAGAACCTCGTTATAACATTTACTAAAGAAAATAAACCAAAAAAAAAATGGCAGCCGTCTAGCGTCTAACAATTTCGGTTTAACTCGAGGTTTCGCGGTTCAAATTCTCGCGACGCGGCTATGCGTTTGGTAGCAGCAAATCAACTAACTGAACGGCGCACCGGCGCAGGCTAAAATCTCCCACTCGATCCCCCGGGCCCTCTAGAGGAATGCAATCTATACAAAATTATTATATATAGAAAACGGTTCTCACTCGGCGCGAACACGGTGAGATTCACTTGCTCAACCATAGCTTCACTTTCGGACCGGATTTGATCTCGACTGGCCCGAGCAATTATTTGCTATTGAGCTCTTTACAGCTATGTTAACATCTGCGTAATCATAGGCACCAGGCATACGCAGGTCATTGATATGTATCGGGAAATGTGATACAGGGAAAATTCCCTGAAGGCCTCCGGCGCTAAACGTCTTAGTTTTGGAAGAGTCGCCTATGACAACCCCTTAGGACCATTTACAAAAAAGTCCTTCACCTATCTCGTCAGACCAGGGAAAATGTCGTACGCTGAAATCTTGACTAAAAAACTTTCGTGCAAACCTTGTCAAAGGTCTTCGAGGCATCAAATTAAACCGGAATTGTTTCCGTATTTTGGTCTTTACCTCGCCCATATTTTTTTAAATGTATTTATTACACAAAAATACAGTCGGTTATCCTTTATGCAACTTTCGCCAAACTGCAGGGCATTTTGTTGGCCAATACATCACCCTCTTACATTTTATGTACCTACTGTCCTTAAGAATTTAAAATACACATAAACTGTAATTTAAAATGCAATCCTTAAAAACTTAAAAGTAAGAAAATTAAATTTACACTAGTTTAAGAGATTTGAACGAATATTAAAACTAAGCGCTGTTACTACTGTTACATACATTATTATATGTAACCTTAGTAATATTTAAATTATCTCACTAAACACATTTAAAATAACAAATTAATATAATACTATAACTTTAATTAAGACGATATTAATTATTAAACATATAATTATCCAACAACCACGCTTTTAACTTCTTTTTAAACATTAGTTTATTACCACATTCGTTTTCAGAAAATATTTCATTGAAAATAGTTGGTACTAGATATTTTCTCGTCCTTTTGCCGTAATAATTATTAACTCCATGCTCAACGTATTTCGCGTCGCGAAGTAATTGTAATATTTTTGTTAAATATTCGAAATGTTTCAAACTTTAGAGATTTAAATTGATCTATTGCAATTAAGTACTTGAACTTTATGTGCACAGGTAATATTCTAAAATGTTTAAATGAATTATTATAATTTCTGTCTATGTTGTATTTTTTCTTTGCTTTTTTCATCAATAAACAATTTTATTAATCTAATTTGCAACTTAAGAATTTTATCTGTATATGTTTGAAAAGGACGTCCATATGCAATTAGTCCATAACTCAGGGCTGAATTAGCTAGTGCGTAGTAAAGCATATATAAGATTGACCTTCTTACTGTAAGTTTTAAGTTATCGAGCCTAGATAATATGGATCTTAACTTATCACAGACAATGTCATTATGTAATTTCCAACTAAAACTACAGTCCATTGTTAGCCCTAAGTACTTATAACTATTCACAACTTCTATGGTTTTACATTCGCATTGTTCCAGTTTATTATGTAAGCACTCGTACGAATGACCAATGACGTTAATTTCCTCACTAGGTTTTCTCATATAAGGAGAGTGTAGAATCATACACTTTGTTTTGGATACGTTAAGTATAATGCCGCTGTCATGTGCCCATTTTAGAATACTAATGAAATCATCCTGCAACCTATTCTCAATAATTTTAACATCCTCGTCAGCGTACATCAGGCACGATCATCGGCGTACATATATGTGCAACAATGTTTTACAATGTTATCAATGCTATTCAACAGGTATTTGTGTGGCATACGGTAGAAAATCTCCTGTTGACCGATTATGGTGGAACCCGTACTGTCGTTAGTTGCTGAGAAGGACTTTCTTTCCTAGGTATGCCATGATGTTGGCGTTGCAGAGTATAGAAGTAATTAGGATTTTTCGATAACTGGCAGGGTTGACATGACTGCCTTTTTGGGTACTGGCAGCATTGGCCAGTTTGCAGGATTTGGGTAAATCCATTCCTAAATGAGAGGCAAAACAAACTTGTCAACAAAAGACACAGCTCAGGTGCGCAAAGTTTTAGCAGTACAGCTAGTCTTGGTGTTGTTCAAGTTTATACCACAAACATTTCCAACAACCTCCTTAGTGATGTGGATCTGCAACACAACGTTGTTGAAATATCACCTAATTTCTGACTCCGAGCTGCTACTGAGAATTTCTTTATAGAAAAACTCAAATACTATTTTATGGCACGACCTGTTATTATTAAAAAATATGATAAGCTACATATAAAACAACACATAAAACCTTTAGTGACGTCGGCGTAATTTAGATAAAATTAAAAATAAATTTGCTTGTTACTTAAAATGTCAACAATCTGTCACTTTTATGCCAAAACGTAGATAAATAGTCGTAAGGGACGTAAATTAATGGGAAAACTATAAATATTTAACTATCTATTACGAACTAAAGAACGTTTAAAACCATCTTAAAAGATAGACACCACAAAAAGTGTTTTAGAAATTCAATTAAGCATGTCTGATTGCCCCTTCAGAGAGTTTAGAGATAATGAACTGTCGACAGACCACTGGGGATTGGTTTGTATTTTTTTTTAATTGCATTTTATTTTGGTATTAGCAACTATTTTGTGTAACACGAAAGCTTTCAAAGCTTTTATACTAACATGCTATAACAGCAATTATTATCTGTTTTAAGGGACCAATAGCTTTCAAAACTGCGTTAAGGACGGGTAAAGGTGGTTCAAAGGCACAATCAGATCATGTTTGGGTAGACGATCAAATACAACCATTACCAAGATCTGTAAGAAAACGCTTCAACGGATGGGCGAGGGCTGAAGACTTGGCTCAAAGTCGATGGGAAGCGGAAGTCACTGTGTTTGAGGTTAGAAATTTTGTAGGTTTTCTTTCTTCTACTTTCACCCATAACAATCCACTCCTGGACATGAGTCGTTTCTATTGTATAAAGGATTCGTCCTAAATGTTATGTATGGCAGCAGGGTTGGACACTGTCCACTGTCTTCGGATTACTTCTGGATTTTTCGTTGTGTAGAGCTATTTACTCCTCTGGGTGTCGTAAGAAACACTACCTTATTTACTTTTGTGGGTATTGTAAGAAGCAAGAGAATAAAATTAAACAGGAGATAGGCAGCAGCATCTTCCCGATTATTAAAACAGCCATTAAAAGTCCACTGCTGAACAAAAGACTTGCAACGCTTGGCGGGCGAACTGGCAACCGCAGTTTTTTTTATTATTTTGAGTTGTTATAAGGAATATGCTGCTGCCCATCTTCTGTTTTAGATTCCTGCCTCTTACGACACACGCGGGATGATACGGGGTAGTGTGTATTCTAATACCGCCAAAACACAGTTTTCCTGATAATAACTGACATTGATTAAATCCACTTTTACGAAATTTATTTACTTTTTTAATTAAAATTAAACGCAATATGATGTGTAAAAATTCATGTATTTTATCTCCGATTCTATATTTCACATAAAATATCGCTTATAAATCTGTTGCGTTTCATATCATGAATGACGAGAATCTGGAATTTACTTTTACTACTAACGAGCCATTCAATCTTATTTGCAAGTATGTCAACGTTTGATAATGATTAAGTATCAAGTAGGTAAATATTAAAAATACCCTTGATATATTATTCTAATTTCACTAGCTGAATAGCAAAAACGTTCTTCATTGCTCTAATAAAATACGTAACTTTAAAAAAAATAAAGCAATCGTGTTAAATATTTTAGGACAACAACGGTGGGAAGATGTCTACAGCAGATATGCAATTTGCTCACTACCAAGTGTTGCAAATGTCGTCTTTCTGCAGGCGAGTGCTATCGATGTGTTATATGCTTGAGAGAGCGGATGGTTTTACGGTAATTATGATTTTATTTTTGCAATCGTTCATTCATAACAGCCCTTAAGCCACATGTCCACTGCTGAACATAGGCCTCCCCCAAGGAAAGATAAAAAGCACGGTCCTGAGCTACTTGCACGCATCGACCTCCTGCATGTATTACCAGGTTGTCACTTTATCTGGTGGTGGGTCACCCTCCACTTCGCCTACAGGTACGAAGCTCCCACGGCAGAATCTTCCTTTCCGATCGGTTGTCGGTTCTTCGAGCTATATGCCTGACACTTTGCCACTTCAGCTTAATATTCCGTTAGGCTATTTTTGTTACTCTGGTTCTACTGCAAATAATCATGCCCACTTTCCGTACATTGATGAACCTGTCACTTGATTCCTTTAACATGGCGCGTCTCCCTACAACTAGTGTCGTATAAAAATAATTATTGTTTGTAATAACCTAATAACTTTTCATCTTTTCATTTGAGAAAAGGGAAAAATGCTATTAAGTAAAAAGGTTTTTGAGGCTGTTAGATTAGGTCTGTAAACTTATTTTTCTTTCCACACCATAGTATAAAACTATAAAAAAAATCGTATCTAATCATAAATTAATAAGTTATAAAAAAAGCAATTAGTTATTTTGAACATTCATAAACGGAACGTGTAGAGCACGTTCTTTTATATATTTTAGCATGGCTTCTGGGCCTTTGAGCCATTGTAAAACACATTCCGTCCCTAAAAGTCTATTGAGAATGATAAACATAGTAACATTACTTTTCTTCACGGATTTATTTGAAAATTCAATTATGCGATACGTAATAAGCAAAAAATACGCATTTTTTTAAGATATTTTACATCACTAGACGCGTTAGAAAATTTTCAGGTCAAGACTGGACATGATTATTTGGATATTTTTGCATAGAATTTTATATTTTACTTTGTGAAATCTTAATGTTTTCAACGTTTTGCTGCATTTGTTGTCACGGGAAGGTTAAATTGTTCCTGAAGTCACAGTTAGCCCAAACTTCTTATTTTAGGCAATGAGTTTCTCATTATAGCGATAATTTGCCTTAATCGGTACGCTGAGTTGACGAGCGCAGTACCAGACGTCTTGAAACTTTGTCGCTACTACCCGTTGCCAGTCTAGACATTTTAGGATTGGCATATGGGAGATATTTATTCCACCATCTATTGAAATATTTGCAGTATTGTGCATTAATGCGTATGGTCGGCTGTGCGTTGCGTTTGCAAGCGCTGATTGGCTCTCCAATCACATTTTGTCTCCAGTACTGATTCAATATTCGCAGCTATCCCCTCCACGTTTCGTTCAGCGCTAGAGTTACGTGCCGCGATTTATAATCCAGGTAACCAGGGTTTTAGTTATTAGTAGAATTAAAGCTAATGGAATATCGAGAATTGAACGCGTAGAATCAGTAGTATTTGTTTTCATTGACATAAAAAATAATCTTTTTCGCGTAAATGTATGAAATGCGAAGTTGCAAGCTAGAGTAAAAGAATATTTAGCTCTGGATGCAACTCACATTTTAAAATTTTATAAAATGATGTAATAATAAAATTTAAGAAATACGTGGTAGACCACTAAGCAGCTGTTTTACATGGCCTTATAGCTATAACTATAATAAGTAAATCCGCACTACATCTATATTGGTCTACAACACAAATAGTTTAAGCTGACCTGAAAATCACCACGCTATCAAATAACAACATAGAATACCGGCACATTAAAATAATATCCGGATAATCCTTAACCAACAAGGAAGTATTTCCTCTATGCTTAGAAGTTAAAGGCATTTATTGAGTTTGTATTTATTGAGTATGTAGGTCTCTATAGGCCATAATAACTACCAATTAATTATATGTCTGTATTTTTACCCGTTTTTGATTCACCCTTACTATACGTAAAAGCGATTTGGTTTTCCATTAGATTTCAACACATGTTGAGTTCGTATTTATTTTCGCCCTAGGATTAAGCAGGATCCTAAGCTAATTATTTTTTTCGTCTTCGATATCAACGAGATACTAGTCTTGGTAAAATTTTCGCATAAGACATTTTGATAAGATTACCTGTTGATGTTGGTGGTTGAAGTATCCGCCAACAAACTGAGCTGCAGATGGTGAACGTAATTTAAGGTATATCGGAATGTATATTTATGTAATAAATTAATAAAATAGATATTTAATTTTTTTCTAAAACACTCTTGATTAAATTTAACCCTTAAATTCCCATAAAATTCCCATACAGTCGCATGCGCCCGGTAAATCCCGAGCGGTTGCATGCGACCGCACACACCCACAGCACTTAAAACCATTAAAACTTATTTTTAGAGACTACTTTTCTACAAAAAAGTTTGGCTTTGTAAAATCTATACATAATTCTACATCTTGTAGTCTAAACAAAAGTAAGGTTTTACTTGATTACAAAAAGATTTTATTGTATTTTGGTGACAAAAAAATATATACCAGGTGGAAGTCTGCAGCGCGAAAATCACAATTATTTCTATATATTACTCGAAATTATTTACGTAAAAATATAAATAATATTTACACAAAAACTTTTATTACAATTTTATAGTAAAACACTAATAAAACACTAGAAAAATCCAAAGGTCAACACAACAATATCTAAATGAAAATGGCGTACGTAATGAACGTAGAATATAAATTAATATCTATAGACTAACTGTTTTTTTATTCCACTAGATTTCAAATTGATTCTACAATGCCAAACTTCTTCACAGAAAAGTAGTCTCTAAATATAAGTTTCTATGGATTAAAGTGCTGTGGTTGAGTGCGGTCAATTTGACCGCTTGAATTTCGACGGAATATACAAGGGGTCAAATTTGGCCGCTTGGTGTTTGAGAGGTTAAGACATAGAATTTTGTATATTCTAGGTTGAGCATCAATGGGATAACTTTGTATTTTCCGTTCCGTCAGAGGGATGGCGAGCTCGATTCCACATATACTCACCTGGGATGAAACATGGTGGTGGGCAACAACATCGACCTACACTCTCTAAAAATGGTATCATAAATTCTTTATCCATTAACTAAACTTAACTACAAAATATTCTATTACAAAAAATGTCTTCCAAACTGAATATCGCTCACGACGGCCAGTCTAAGCTGAGACTAGCTAGACAGCTACGCAGATGCGTAAGACAAAATTATAATGCTCGAGTTTATGCGCATACACAGATGCACTCTTTTCCCTCGCCCTTATAGTCCTTTTCGATGGTAATCCGCCACAACCGGAAAGAGATCAGGTGCAGGCTAGGCACGGAGGCAAAACATCACCAACTTTTTGACTTCGGGCTGCTACTGAGAATGGTGACAGAAAAATCCAACAAATAATTGTGACAGCAATCACGCTTACTAGCAGTCAATAAAAACAAATAGGTTTAATTGCATGCGTGTAGCTCCTTTTCGCATTTTTTAACAAAGTAATGTTTATAAAAAATGATAAAACTATCGGTAACTCAAACAAACGGATACCAAAAAAGAATTAAAAAGCAGGGAGAATTGGGTGCAAATGAGGTTTGCTCATTTAGAAAAGTATGGCATATTCTAACTTACGTCAAACATTTTATAATATCATGCATAGCTGCCCTACACTCTACTCACGGGAAAAATTTATACAATTAGAACGTTTAAAACTTATGCTATTACGTAAAACATAAACATAAACTCTTAGGCCTGTGACCCAGAGGGGTAGGAAAAGATAAGGGCTTCCATTTGGCACGATCCTGACACATCTTTCCTGCTTCTTTCTGTCGGTATAGAGTACCTTAACTTGGTCATTCTTTAATATATTGCCAACTTGGTCAACAAATTTTCATCTAGGGCTTTCTAGCCGAATTATTAATCCTTGTTACAAAATTTTTTTGCAAACCAAAATTTTCTGCTAAAATAACCCTATTATTTGGAGTCTAAGTGTGACTCATCTTACTTCTTATAGACCACAATTCTATAGCATTAATTTTAATCTCATGCTTTTTTTGCTACACCCAACTTACAGTACTATAGACTAACAAAGCATTCTAAAAAGACATGAATAGTCATGTCTTTTTAGACACATTCTCAAAGATTGCGTTTATGCGCTAATATTATACATATACTTCAGTTGTACTCACAATTTGCCTGTAACCCATGAATTCAGATAAGGGCGTTTAGTTTCAATTTATCAACGGAATCATTCAATCTTGTGACGGATATTACTACACTCAGGTTGCTATCTTGTGCGACTATACTACATCGGCGCGTGGCGATGCGTGTGGGTGAGCGATCAAGTACCTGTTGACTCCTCAGGCGCCCCCCTCCTGCCGTTTGCTCCGTTCTTCAACCAAACAACAACGAAGCCCGCTGGTAGACAAACTACAATAAATATAATCAGTACGACAGTGCATTTGTGGCCTCTACTACTTTGTAAGGTAAGGTTATCAATTGCTTTATAACAATTATGTAACACCTTGAAGATTTTCAAAATTAATTAGCTAAGATCCGCGTCATAGTATTCCATGTGCGAACTTGTGCTTTGTAAAGTTTTTATGAAATTAATGATAAACTTTTTGATACATATATGGAAATTATATATATGAAAAAATTTCGAATACAATTTTTAGATTATTCAAAATGCCCTCCCCTATTTTGAATACATGCCCTTAATCGACGCGCTCAATCATCAATTGCAGCACGCACCACACTCATATCTATTTCTGCCACTGCTTTAGCCAAAGATGCTCGGAGAGATTCCAAATTCTGATGGGGTTTAGCGCAGACTTTCTCCTTCAAATGGGACCATATTTTATAATCCAGTGAGCTTAAATCTGGACTAAAAGAGCGCCATCTTCATGTCCGATAAAGTCAATTCCTTGGTCGGTCAACTAGTTTTGCGTGCTTCGTGCCCTACGAGCTGGTGCAGAGTCCTGTTGGAATATCTAATGTCAGTTTTTTAACATTGTTTAAAAAAGAGGTTCCACTATGTTTGTTAGGACGGTATTTTGTTACACCTCGGCACAGGGTTTTACACCTTTTTGACGAAAAAATACACCTCAGTTAATAGATAAGCTCGTAGTCCCAGGTCTTCATTGATCATTCTTCTGACTGTGGTTCTACTTAGGCCCGTCCGAAGAGCTAAGATTTTTTGTTTACGAACAGGATTTCGTTGGATTCGCGCCTTCACTGCTTTGATGATCGCGGGTGTC
>DWHP01009992.1:0-10022 GCA_018247895.1 Parnassius honrathi | reverse complement strand
CCCCCGACCCCCCGCCCGCCGCCCTTCACCCCACCTCTAAGCCATTATTTACGAACAGCCGACCGGTTCCAGGCGTTCGCTTGGCCCGCCACTTCACGACGATCGTCTAAACTTAATGCCCTTCCTATGTCCGGTCTCTAATGCGATAAGATTACACTCTCAGACTTTCGGGACATGCACTAGTGCCACTGTAGTGCGTTATGTGAAAGAAAGAAAACTAATATGCTCAACGTCGTTATAGTTACGGCGGTCGCGAAGTTGAACGAAGCTAAAACTAGGATCGAACTGGTACTGAAAACAATGAAATGTCTATAAGCCATGCGAGTAACGTAAGTAAGAAATCAGTGCCTATTTTAAATATATAAAATATCTTAAAAATAGGAGTGGAATAGTAGTGGAAGAAAGAATATGTTACTATTTTAAAAGTATAACTACACACAAATTTTAGTAACGATGCCTTCATTTTGCTAACCGCTAACGTAAAAATGTGGCCAAAATAAGCGTCTACATAAAAACTTTCACGGTTGACCCCTCTCGGCCGTCAAGGTTTTATCTTCACATTTATCTAATTCCTGTGAAAATTTAAAAAATGTCACTTGTTATCTCCATTCTAAGAACTTAGTTTCTGAGGATTCGTAGCCAAAAAATCGTTTGGACGAGATGATACAAGACCCATTTTGGCTTCACCTCGATAAGGAAAATATCCAGCTCGTTGTTCAAATTGTTCAAACTATTTTTTCAGCAACTTCAATCTTCTCTAAACAAACATCACTAAACAATCTTCTCTAAATGTATTTGTTATAGTATATCTAGGTAATAACTTAAGCGACAGATGCTATTGAAGCAATATTACACGAAGAGCTAATTCAACTATTATGATAGCTACACGATACAAAAAATATTAGAAAACTAAAATCCAATAATAAAATCAAAAAATCCATGAGTCAAAATTTAAATCATGTTAGAACAAAAAAATTTATAATTAGAACGGGCCCAAAATATCTAACAATTCAACAAGGACCACCACGACGACAGCTACCGTGTGACGAGCGGATGCCCAGAGCCTGATTTTAGGGCATTAGACACTACGTGAATACGAGAAGTTAAGACGATCAGGTTCGTTGCAAGGGCACCAGTGTTTCATTTCACAGTTCTTAGTAACATTAGTGACGGCCGAACGAGCCCCGAGGTACCTACTCCAGATCCACTTTCGGCGGACAGCCATAGAAATCACGTAGTTCGCGGAACTTTGTTACCTGTGCTGCGGCAACGCAACTTGCCAAGGTGAACGCTCGGGCCAAGGACGGCCTGCCCGGGGGAGGGGACGGCGCCGGTCCCTCCACTCGCCGCACATACCCCCTCCTCGCCTCCATAATAACGCTCCGAACCTTCGAAGACAGGCGGTGCAACCCAGCAAAAAAGGGCCCGATGGAACAAATAGAAAACGCTCGGCTCAAGTAAAAAAAGAACAAATAACAGGGGGTCTCGGATAACAGAACTATTGTAGCTACGGCTATCTCTTGCAGCCTGTTTCAAAAACTTAAGAGCCGCATATCAGCTGTAACACAGAAATATAAATCCCTATTATTTAGATTTCTGCGAGCTGTACCTAAGCACACGACTTGCGAAGACAACGATTCTATGGTGTACAAACAATAAAAAATGAGTAAAGGATAACATTCGGAACCGAGCACTGCTGACATGCCTTTATTACCATTGTCGTGTTTTACATTCCAGAAGCTTTATTAGCACTTATATTCCGAACTTCGTCTTGATCTATCTGATTTTAATTATTAATGAAGTCGGTTTCTCATTCCGGAGGAGGCTATGAGCGTGGAACTTTTTCTAGTAAGCCGAAGGGTAACGACCGATAAAATACCGAAGCAGCTTCCTACAGCTGCCTCTGCTCTGACTGGTTCCAGAGTTTTATTGTAATAACATCCCTGGCAGACAAAGTTGCACCGCGCCGCCTGCAGGATCGCCTATAAACATCGTTTAGAATTATGAACTATGTATAAAATCAAATGTGCTGGTACAAAGACGCGATAGAAAACCGCTCGCCGCGTCTTGCCCTTTAGTTCGATTGAGACAATAGAAATCGATTGCAGTTACTCGAGCAGTCCGTTGGCCAAGTTACATCACTGTTCATAAATAGAATCTCCTGGAGCGGCAGCGCACAGTGCGTGGTGCGTGCAAGGAGGCGTTACGCACCGCTCTCGTCTAACGTAATAGGCAACGGATAAGAAAGAGAGAGAGGCAGTGTTACAGTTAAGCAGGAACTCTATTTATATGCAAATATAACCTCGGAGCCGACACCTGTTTGCGTATTCTCGGCGTTCGCCGCCTCGCTTTGTGGCAACTCTGTCTCCGGTATCCTTTAAATTATGGATCACCAACAAACAGTAATTTGCGTGCTACGAAATACAATGTTAATTGAATGTAAACCTTATCAGACGGTTTCACATTCTATGGTTACATTTCTGTCTATTTGACTGGCGCTTTCCTTTTAATTTCTTTTTTTATATTATTTTTTTAGTTTACGAGATAGTAGATATAAAGTATTCAAATAGGTTATCGTATAGGTTTGCATAATTTTTTTATTAAAACATCTAGGATTAAAAGCCTTTTTACCCAGCAAACAAATTAAGCAGATTACCCGCTATCGGTATGGGGTGGAAAATTTATTCCGATATATTTATCTTTATTGTATTGCATCTACTAAATACTCTATTAAAGTACATAATAAATCACAATATTTATAACGGCAGAGATTTAATAATTGTTTATAATAATAATTTTATTCAAATCCGTAGAAAAACTAGGTCACTAGCCGATTTATTATATGTTCAGGACTATCACAAATTTAAAAATGTCCCTTATAATGATAATAATGTCGGATTCCTTCGTTCGTATCGTATTTCCTACCGCTCTGTACGTGGCTGAACAAAGTAAAGAGAAGAATCAGAGCAGGATCCAACGTTCGGTTCATTTATCATACACGAGCGCTCTAGACCCCTAAGTGAATTTCTGTGTACGCCTGCGTGAGATATCACCTGTTCATTTATTTTGTTCATACATGTACTTATTGAAATTTATTTAGTGGATCACTATCGTTGAATACAGCGTTAATCACTTTGCGCAAAAGTTACCTTTCGAACAATTTTTAACAATATATTTAGCGACCCGCTCCGATTTCGACCTTTTAATATGGAGTTATTAACATTTAAGTTATCAAAGACCTTAATTACTTGCGTCAATCGACTGCCTGTGTTTTTCATAAGGTCGTCGCTTCATCTAGTGTGGGGACGCCCAAAAACGCTTTGCCATTTGCCAGTACGAGGCTACTACTCAAGACGCTTGTAGTGCTGGTGTAACAAATTCAAATTCATTTATTTCGGACAACAAAGTTCCATAGGTTAGTATTACATTAACGCTAAAAACTAAGTGTTAGTATTTTGAAAAAAAAATTGATTATAACTACTATATTATATTTAGAATTAAATTAAATCAAATTAAAGCAAAATTAAATCAAATCAGATAAATTTAGACTAAATTAAATTTTAATTTGTCATGTACCTAGATCATCGCTTGCACGACGTGCCTCACAATAGGCGCATGTAGATCATCTCTGCCACAGTTCCTAAGGATGCTGTTGTTATTTCTGCGTATCCATACCATCCGCAACACTACTTTTTTCGAACTACGACATAAATAGCGTCAGTTCGGGTCTATGCGAACATGCCAGAGGCACTACAGAAGCGGGGAAGTGCCAACATCATCTTGAATACGTTATTGTACAATATCCACTCCCCCATATCGTCCAATGGATGTCGTAAGAGGCAACAGAGGAAAGTAAACTAGGAGATGGGCAGCAGTAATTTCCTAATAATAACTTAACAAAAAAAATGAACCTGCGATGAACAACCCGCTTGCCAAGCGAGGCGCCTACGGTATAAACCCTCCTGATGAAAGCTACGTGTATAGTGATTATTTAAGAACATTTTACGTCTCATTCAATTTTTAAAACGTTTTTAATGTAATACGCTATTGGAGCTCATTTTCTTCCTCGAAGTCTAAGTTTGTGATACCACCCTCTTTCACTTATTTTCACACCATCAATGCGCCCGCTGTTTGTTCCCTTTAAAAGGTTATATATTATAGCCAATACAACTATAGACTGTCGAGATATTTGATTATAGCCCTGAGCGGACACATCTGTAGTCTCCATAGTTTAAATTTATTTGGGATTTCCACTTTATGTAGTAGCCAGTTATTACTGGGTGGAATACATACGAAAAAAATATAGTTAGTAAGGTCAAAAATCGTTGAGTTAAAAGAAGCAATCAAAAGTACAAAGATTATTGAACATATTTTTCCGTACTGATTGTACTCAGTAGAGACGAGAGAGAGATAGAAAGTGTTCACGGTCACTGGAACTTGTAAGTTGTATGAAAGCTTTGTTAATAAAAGAGTCGCAGCTATTTCTTCTCCATACAAGATGCATTCATTCTGTAACGGATATACCGCTATATACCGTATACTTTAATAGGCTTTAACGAACGTTATTTTGATTTCTTGCGTCGGAAAAATAAGAGTCATTTTACAGTTTACAAAATTTTCGCATCGCATTCAATAATAACTTTATATTTAAAGTTTAAAAATTATTTTTAATAGCTAAAATCGGTAGCTAACAAATTAAGGGGATAAAACATTTAACGAAACAAACTAATCAATTCTACACATTATATATACATAATAAACAAAGATTTATCGCACGTCTATTTAATACAAACCGTATTAATTTTTATGATAAAAAGGTATTAACAATCTGAAACTCGATTAGGACTGGTAAATCAGTCAATAATTGGGAAATTTAAAGTGCAATTTAAATGCGGTAATTTATGTTTAAAAAAAAAACACCGTGCGATCGATTTATTGTTTGTCGCTTTGGTATATAATTCATCATTACGAAAGTGCGCTTAGTTAGAAAATATTATACTAATTTTATAATGTTTATTTATTAATATATTTAATAGTAAGTATGGCTTAAAAAGTGACATAAATTATATCAACATTGGTTAACGTTCATAGGTTTCATTTGTAATTTTATATTAAAACTTAGATCAAAACGTGTACGGCTTAGAGATTTTTAGATAGACAACTTTGGGTAATTTTAGCTGTTAATATCAAAGCTGCATTATCGCCACTTATTAAAGTATGTTTTTATGAACCATGTTTACAGCCTACTTTTTATTACACAATACAAACAGATTTTGTCCGGAAGTGACGCGCGAAAGGGCACCGTCTATGAAAAAAATACTCAACGCTCTGGTCTAACCCTAATGTTTGACCTCGTGATTTGTAAATGATAAGTTTATGGGAAATGACAGTCGTTTTAATTGAAAAGGTAGATCCGTTGGTATTTATGAAATCCGGCGAATTAAAACGACTTCTCCAGCTACAATCTTTTAAAGATTTCACTTGCAGCACTGCACTTTTGTAAAATGCGGGTAGATTAATGATCCATAATAAAACAAAAGGACATCCTGCCTTTTTAAAACCAATTTATGTAGGGGCAATCCAGAAGTCTGCAAGAAATTGAGAAATTCTGTTGGGAAATAAACAGCAGCTATCAAGTTAAAATAAGAGTGTTTTCGTCAGTGCATTGATCTTCCAGAGAATTAAGTCATTTACTTTACCTACCCGATCGTTGGTAGGTATATGTATAGTTAATCGCCCCTTAAAATAAAAAATCATACAAACTGTAACACCCCTTTTCACCCCCTTAGGGACTGGATTTTCCAAAATCTTTAATATATTTGTACCTACATCATAAAAGGCTACTGTCCCAATATCAGCTTTCTGCGTTCAGCGGTTTGGAACAATATTTTTCAAACAAAATTTGTACCCCCGTTTTCGAACCTTAAGGGTAAATTTTTGAAATAATATAAAATGGGTATTTTATTATTTTTATTCAAGAGTATTTGATTAAGTTTATAAACAAGAAAGAGCATTTTAATAATTTTTCTCCGCACACCTTTGGCTCCTCCGTAAAGAGTCATTAAAAACAACGACCGTACTTCGTAGGAAGCTATCGGAGAGTCCCATGTTAAGCAGTGGATTTGTGATGGGCTGTAAAAGTAGTACTAGTAATACGTAAAATAGCAGAATATAATAGAAATAGCAGCTCGATCAGGATAGCGGTAAATAGCAGATCGAGCAGTATAGAGGTAAATATATAGACAAAGAATAAAGAACATCTTATTAAGTTGTAATTGTTTAGATAGAGATGTGACCATACATACATATATGTATGTTATTACTCCAAGCATGAACGTGATCATAATGACTTACATGACGCATAAATGGACATGCAAATATGTCATATTACAAACTGATCCGCTATCCGTCACTCGGGCCTATCGCGCGAAAGAATCGCGCTGAGCCGACGGCCGGGGCGACGCCCGCGACGTCCTTCCTCGCCCTTTTGGACGATGCCTCGCTACGTACATACAAATCAACATTTCGGCAAACGTTAGGGAGGACATTGATATCCATTGCGCTTCGTTTGCCATAAAATTATTTTTTTTGAACTAATTTTTTCACTAAATTAAATTCTTTCGAATTGTAAAAAGGATTTGCACGTAATCACCACGCTCGATCAATGGTACTCGTAGTAGCATGCACTGTTTCACCAGGTTTAACGCTACTCGTTAACGGAGGCCACGAGGTCTTTAATCTTTATAGCTTTTCCCATTGTCGCCTCTAATGGCAGCTTTCGGATGAAATGGAGTACGAGTATCTAATAAATAGATCTCTAGAGCCGCCAGCGTAAAATTACAAGGCTATAATTATTAGTGCTATAATGTAAAACTTTAAAAAGTAGTAAGTACCAATAGCCACAAATAATTATCTAGTAATTTTTAGGTTTTACTAGAATGCCATGGCATAGTTTTGAGCTGTGCTTACATTGAGTTTTTGTATTATAGTACAATTATTACAGATGGCTAGATGGTCACAGCATCTGCTGCCTAATATTTTCGGTAGCCGTCAATTGCGCCGTTTATACAAATTATAGTGCCACAAGTATGGGTGCTTACCCAAATGTTAATTTGTGTTTCGTGCTAAACTACTCAACAGTTTTACATTTTAATACATATTAAAAGTTTAGTCACACGTCGCTTTATTACCACCGGGATCAATGTTTGGGAAATTTAAAATACATTTTTCAAGAGCAAACCCGATGTAAGGCTAGATAGAAAAGCGTAAATGATCTCTGTTTAGAGTTTCATATTAAATCAAGCAGCCCATAACCCCAAGAATTGCTACCTCTAACAATTGAACAGTAAGCAGTGCTCATATCGACTTTATTAAAATATGACGATTGACGTTGATTGCAAAACTCCAACTTTAATACCCATTATTACCCCAAATATACAACATCCATATTTTAAACATTATACATACTGCATAGCAGTACCATTTATAAATATGAACACGTTATAAAGCTAAAATATAGATATAGTTAGCTTATACTCTCTAATATACTACTTTTTTTGTAAAAATATCTGTTGTATTTCTAAATAAATAAAATGTAATACTTCCTAACGCGTAATGTCGTTCTATTGCATTTGCACTTGCATGACAAAGTATTGGATTAATTTCGGCACCGTTGTCTCCATGTCACAAGTGCAAGACGCGTTTACAAGCGTACGACAATCGGCTTAAGATACATATTTTATAGAGGTATATTTATAAATTAAAACCATGTTCCTCACATACTATGGCTTCGGACACGGGGCTTATTGGTTCGAAAACAAATTCGTTAGTCCACTGCGTGAGCAATAATAAGCACTAATCAGATGATCGCCTGGCTTGCTGGTGTTTAATTTATTAAATTGGATTTCAATTATTCTCCCAGCAGGAGCTAAATCTATAAAACACGATTAGAGGATAAATCTCTATCGTCACACGGACCTCACGAGTGTTACTATATACATATACTCGTAAAATTGCCAACTTATTTTGTATCAAATATAGTATTTTCGTACGTTATTTGTTACGTGTAAAATTAAAGTAAATGGCGAAATCATAAAAAGCATATTAATATATTAAACATGTTTTTATGATTTCGCCATTTATTTTTGCTGTAATTTTTTTTGCTGCTTTTAGAGCTTCACACCGCAGTCCGACTTATGAATATGATTATAAATCTTTATTTTATTTTTCAAAGAATAAGGGTGACAGTCCACCGAAAGATAAGCAGATGCTGTGACCCATAAACATTTATATTTATCCTCGATTCAGAATCAAAATGCAGATGCGTTATCACTTATCACGCCCGAAGATTAAAATGAAATGTCTCGTATCCAGTAAAAAAGGTCTCCAGATACACACTCACCATACAAAACACTGTTATTTTACGCTGTTATTCTGTAAGAGCGTGCTCCTTCCCTGGTCGAGCCGACCCATTAAAATATACGTGGCAGAGCCATGCTGCAGTTATATTAGTAGTATAGTTGTAGCACGAATGGGTCGGCTCGACCAGGAAAGGACCACGCTCTCACATAATACCAGCGTAATGCAGCTGTTTCGTATTATAGGTAAAGACAACCGTAGACCCTTTTGACTGGAAACGAGACGTTCTTTCTCATTTTAATTCGCAATCAAAGATAGATGTAGATGTAAGTATGGGTCACAGCAACCACTGTGCTGCTTTGTCACCCTTATCCTATAAAAATATCCCTAATATAGTGTAGATGTCTATGAACCACAACAACCACTGGGCTTTGTTATTCTTATTCCATAAAAAAATACAAATAAACATCACCTAATATAGAAGATAATATGATATAAAGGGCAACCTTAATTACATAGGATATGTCCATCAATATATATAAATAACAATATATATATGATAATATCTCCCGTTGCATTAGTCGCAAACATCGTAATTTTACAACCGAAATCGACCAGGAAACCATCGTTATCAATCGGAATTTTTAATAAGACAGTTTGAATTGTAAGGGTAACGCGCGGGTGTTTCTCGCCTCTTTTCGCGCATAAAGTAATAACAAAATAGAGCGCTTTGATGTAGTAGCTCAGGGCCTAGAGCAGTCAAAGTTCGAGAGGGTAGAGAATACCCTGTAGCGTCTTATCTCACGGATCGAGGGGGAGGCACTGCGATGAAAGGCGGCCTTAAGTTGGAACGCGACGTTGACCTACTAACGCCCTTTTGACTCACCTGCTCGGTGAAAATTTTTCCACGTTACTGGAATATTTATAGGCAAGGGTACTCCGGCGCGATTAGAAAGCCATCTTTTCACAATATTGACTGCATAATAGGCTTATTCCGCCTTTTCCATACGTATCTATGCATATTTTATAACGGGGGGAACTTGCAAAGGGAATATATAAAGAATGGATTAGGTAAAATTTGCTAAATACACAATACTCTCTATACGTATAAATTACGAATACGCTTGAATGTTTGTTCGTAACTGCGCGTCGGCCACACACGGCGCATGTGTAAATTGCAACGTCATACAGGAGCATCGAGTTATTACTACATCGGGAACACTTTTCACGTCTAATTAACATTTTACTGTTAAGCATCGTGCATTGCTCTGCATAAAGCGACCGCCTTTGGCGTTGCATACAGATTAGAAAAAACCGACCACATTGAAGTTCTCAGAAATAACGACTGGGAAACAAAAAATGAATACATTTGCGGACGCAACGAATGTTAGAACAAGTTTTTATTTGTACGTTAGTGATATTTGTGGAAAAACAATATTTACAATGGTTACTTTTGTTATATCCGTCCGATTCAGCCTATTACTATTTACTGCTGCTTAAAGTGCAAAGGTATCCTAAACTCCATATATGTATATATAACAAAATTTATATATATATATATATATATCATCATCATTACAGCCCTTTACAAGTCCACTGCTGAACATAGCCCTCCCCCAAGGTACGCCACAAAGCACGGTCCTGAGCCACCTGCATCCATCGAC
>DWHP01009991.1:0-10022 GCA_018247895.1 Parnassius honrathi | reverse complement strand
TCCTTGCCCTAAAACCCTCTCAGAAATGAGGGGAGGCCTGTGCTCAGCGGTGGGACGTATATAGGCTGTAACTTTACTTTACTTTACTAAACATAACAATAGGTACACTATTTTGTTCGATCACCATTGTTATTTAATAGCATTAAAAGGTTTAACTAGGTATTAAATAGAGTTCCTATTTAATAGTTATCATAATTAGCAGCGTTGAACTATGATGATGGGATGAACGTTTTTGTTTTTTATGTGGTAACAGTTTAATCTATCTTACAGAAACTGAAACTTTTTTATTCAATATAGATCATAAATAATACATACTTGTTGAGAGTCACTTTTCTTAAATTACCACTTATTCGGAAAAAAATCTGTCCTGGGAAGAACCAGCAAGAAACCCAGCGGGACTATTGTTTTAAAAATAACAGCTTACCGTCATATATGTCACAATTAACAACACAAAACAAATTAGAAATAGCTTGGTAGCGACCACCCTTCCCGGGGGTTGTTATCATCCCTAAATTACATTATATTATTTTACCCTTTTTATAAAAAATTAATTTTTTAACATTGTGTAGGTAAAATTTTGTATGTTTTGAAAGCGTATACATCGCCCCAAGAACGAATTATTGACTCGGTGGAATCGAGCAACTGGTACTACTAGCTTGCATCTGTTCTTAGTATTTACAGAATAAATATCACTTATTTTTGTTAAAATACTTTTGTTTACTTACATTGTATTTTCATGAATGTATTGAGAGGTCAAAGTTACTACATTAGTTTCCTTAAAATTTGTCTGTGCGATTCTTTAGGATTTAAATCGTAGATTGCTCTAATGGCCGTCTTCTGTAAAACGAATATAATTTCGACGTTAGTCACGTGTCCCCATAGCAAAATGCCGTACGACATTATGCTATGGAAATAGCTAAAGTAAACCAGTCTAGCTGTTTCATCCTCTCTAATTCAAAAGCGGCACAATGCCCACTTTTGGCGGGCGGGTTGGAAACTGCAGTTTTTATTTTCGAGTTGTTATTATGGAGACGCTGCTGCGCATCTCTTCATTTGCTGCTCTCTGGCACCTCTTAATCTTGAAGTATCGACCTATAGGACGATGTGGGGTAGTAGATATTCATACACTGCCACTATAAGGCATTAATGCTAATCGTAAATCTTTGACCATTATCATTATTAAGCACAAAATAGTTCACTGCCATTAACCCGCCTCTTTTTATTATTTAGTTTTAGGTTATGATTACCGCCACGATTTTCAGGGAGTTTGGCGATTTAGAACTATGATATCGTACGTGTTAGAGCCACATTGCGGCTATATTATAGTTGTAGCACGAATAGGTCGGCTCGACCGGGGCAAGACAATGCTCTCACAGGATACCAGCGTAAAATACGAGTAGCAGAGTAATGCTGATGTGTTTCGCATGGCGAACCGGAGACCCTTTTTCCTGGAATCGAGGCATGCCATCTTAGTCCTCAGGGGTGACAACGCATTTGCATTTTGATTCTTAATTGAGGATAAATGTGCATGTCCACAGGCCACAGCATCCACTAACCATCAGGTGGATTATGTGCAATGCTATAAAAAAATGAGAATAAGCCGACAAAACAACTACGTTTACAAAATGGTTATTTTACCAAGGCGACGAAATCTCCATATCTTTGAAGTATGTATTTCCTTGTTTTACTATAATAGATTCTTTTGGTGTAAAAGATGATGATACATGTTTTTGAGTCGTTTCATCGTTCATTTATTTTTTTATACTCAGATCACATGAACTCAATACACTTATTAAAAGTCTTAATAAATATTACATCATGTAGTTTAATCAATCGCTGAAAAAAGTCTCTGTGCAGAAAATAAGTAGCAAGAAACACGGCGGAACTTGTTTTAAGACCAGTTGCTTACTGCGAATTCGCTCACGTGTAACTTAGGGTTTTATTTTTCTTGCGTGGAACCCTATTTTTTTCCCCAAAATAATAGTAGCCTTAGTTCCTTTTATCATCAGCTATCTGCCGGTGACAGTCCCGTCAAATAAAAAGCTGTTATTTGGACATTACAAATAGACACTTTGATTTTATTTATCTGTATAGTTATAGATAATTTTTGAATTTTATAACATTGCATGTACACTTAAATATAGAACACATTTATAATAAACATGGCAACGATCATTTGTTTTATTGTGGGATTATATACAATCATTATGTATTTACATCTTGTGAAGGCCATGTCAATGTCAGTTTCTTGTATTTTATATTCAAGATCTGATTAAAAATTGAAAAAAGAGGAATTAATACAATTAAAACAGACGGTGTAAGGTCAATGACCCCCTCATTCTGAATGTTATTCTTTTGTTTCAGTGTTATCCTAAATGCTTTTATAATATAATGCAATAAGTTAAAAATTGCTTATTATTCTGCTATTTAGTATAAGTTTAAATGTTTTTAAAACTCTTTATTAACTTTAGTTGCATGTATTTAGGATTTATTTTTATAGAATGAAATGAAGTGAAAACAACTTACATTCCACCTGATTGTAAGAGGCTATTCCAGTTTGTGGACATCTGCAGCCAACTTCAAACAAAGAAATCTATTGATGCATTTTCACCTCTTAGGAGTAAGATGCAATATCTCACGTCCTCTATTAGTGGCTCTCTATATCCTCCAACACAATGGCACATTTTACCATTTTTATCACGAATGGATCGGCTCGACCGGGGCAGGACCACGCTCTCACACAATACCAGCGTAAAGTAGAAGCTAAATTCTGCTTTGTGTCATATGGTTAATGGAACCGGAGACCCTTTTACTGGAAACGAGGCGTTCCATCTTAGTCCTCACAGTACTTAATCGAGGATAAATGTAGATGTCTATGGGTCACAGCATCCACTTATCATCAGGTGGAAGCACTGCTGTTTTGCACTAGAAATAGATAAAAGGGTGATTACCTTCCAGTAAAAATATAATTTTTTTATAAGTTTTCACCCACTGTTAGTCGTCTGAAGAATCGATGAGAATGCAATAATTTTATTACCATAACCCAGTATTGTGCTTAGGATGATCATAACTTACGATCAATGGACGTAGCTTACTTATATATCAGATTGCTTAAAGCATATGATATGGCCGTGGTGGCACAGATGGTTAGCGTTCTCTGTAAATTTTACAATACGCGAGCAAACTGGGCTCAATCCCCGGCACCAAGGAAATTATTAATTGCAATTTTGAGAGCTTATTAACCATGTGCTCGGCGGTGAAGGAAAACATCGTGAGAAAACCTGCATGTTTGAGAAATAAGATTAAAAAATATTTCGAAGACATGTGAAGTTCGACGCATTGTCCCAGCGCGGCGGACACTTCCTTACCCTAAAACCCTATCAGAAATGAGAGAGGCCTCTGCCCAGCAGTGGGACATATATAGGCTGTAATTTTATTTTTATACGCTATGGCTGGTTTTAGAGCCGTGCGGTTCACCCGCGTTTTTAAACGAATGGCACATGCAGATATGGTGCGGTAAACATCGTTCTCCAGCGATGCGGGATGTTTTTGCGCGGTACAAGCTACGTGTGGGGCATGCACGCGTCGACCACATTTCGCAGTCGAGTAGTTCGCTGCTATGGTTGTAAACATTATTTTAGAAATCATTTTAGAATCTGCAGATGCGCAGACTGGTAACGAATGCGGAAGTTTCATGCGGTCGTCCCATTCGGACGCTCTGCATAATTCCGAAATCTGTTGTGATGAAAACATGATATACAATGTGCGTATAGTGTGAATCCATCAAGAGTCTCTCGATAAAACCCATGATGTGTAGATTATATTTGCAGATATAGTGTTATCTAACTCAGTTATTTTTAAAATTGGTATCTTATGGGATATTTTTGTTAAATTTCTTACGTGGTAGAGCCACGTTGCAGCTATATTATAGTTGCAGTACGAATGGGTCGTATATGGACCACAGAATCCAACTACAATTAAATGTACTATGAGCTCGTTTGTCACCCCAATTCTATTAAAAAAATCATTAATGTTCAATCAGTGATTCAAACATATCCGTAGCTTGAATCATTCTTGATGTCATCATCATCATTACATCCCATACCAAGTCCACCACTCCTGTACGCGGCATACGTCAGTGACATCCCCTACATGGAAATTCGCCACAAGGAGTGGGAAAAGATAACAGACCAAAAGATCAGTAGATATCACTCTTGCGCATACTTTACGTCTTCAAGGTTTGTTCTCATAGCCACTGCAAATACGCAGAAACTGCTGGACTTGTTATCATAGCTCGATCAGTGGAGGTTGTCCATCAATGTCGGGAAACATAGTACCCATTCATCAAAAAGTCGTTTGGATCTTTTTGATGGTGTCTGCGGACTCAGTAGAACTTGGCCCTACGCACAGCAGTGAGAGCTGGTTGCTGTATCCGGAATGACGTCATCGCTCGAGACTCCGAGATAGAATCTATAGAAGAATTTGTAGCTCGTCTGTCGTGCCGCATGTTCGATTGTGCTAACAATGGGCCACGGGACCACTACAGGGCTTCGCCTCCTTACTGCTTAACCGCCGATCGACGGCGATCAAGTCCGCCGTAAAAACACGTATATATTTCAAACACGTTAAGAAGTGAAGTAACGATTATGGTATTAATAGTATGTGTATAACATTCGGGTTATGGGGAATTCATTGACACCCGAAACCTGGAGGGCTCTACAGTCCTTGTAGACCACGATGACCGACTGCAAAGCTTCCCCCAAGGAATAATGGGTTTAGCATCAAAAAGGTGTCAGACCGGGCTGTGGGGCATTTCCGTGGCTGTTTAAACTATGTACGAACATTTGGTTGAAAACTTTGAAAGGTGAAGAATGTGACAGAGAATGAGCGAATCGAATAACATAAAACGCGGCCCTGAGCCATATTTATTTGATAATAGCCTTTGGGAATGAGGTAGTTGCTTTCTTATATAAGTTTCGTAAGTAGTTTGTACAACCTGTATTTTTATAGTTTAATTTTATTTTCCCCGGATAAAGGTTTTTTCAATAAGACTTTTCTATTTTATTCTTGCATCAGTCGACTACCCTACTCCGTCTAGTGGAGAACCAAACTTCACTTCGAGGCATTAATTTGAAATCGAAAATCGAAATCATTTGTGTTCTATAAGCTAACTTCAGATTTCCGATTTTTGATATATCGAGAAAAATAAATATTTATTATTTTTATTTTAGAACAAGCATGTTCAAATTAAAATTTAAATGAAGTATTTTTTCTTGGATAACGCATAAAAAATTCGTTAACAGTAATTGCTGTTTACATATCGCAAAGATTTTTTCATTCACGAAGAATTGTGCGTTAGTTTTATTTATTCCTTTTTCATCTTCTATGATGAAACGTGCAATAATTTTAAAATATTCATTTACATTTTTTGTAGTCGTCCCATCAAAAAAGATAATTTGAAATAATTCCCTCTAATATTTGTTGCTTATTAAAAAAAAACTGAGACTCCGTATCCTAATTAGAGCCGTGTTTAAAACAAGAATTGAAGCTTTTGTTGTTGCAACTTATTTAAAAATAAATTTTGCTAAAATACTTCACCTTCATGTTTGACGCGACGCAAAGAAAGAATAGCTACTTTAGCTAGCTAGCTAGCTAGAGACCATCTAATTATAAGTGTATTTTTGGTACATTTTATCATGTTTATATGTAGTAAATATGCTAACATGTACTGAAACACTACGAAAAAGGCGCGTAGATTTAGATTTTATGATACTAAGGTAATTGTGACAAGTCTACCAAAAATACAAGGGAGACGCGTTCAGTTTTAAATTAGATGATCTGGATTTTAAAATATACGTTAAATATTTTAAAACTAAAACTGTTTTTGAGAAGAGCATCTAAAAAAGCTGTGCTAATACTAAACGATCGTCCAAACGTTGCACCTCCAAATGTTTGCCTGAATCTGAGAAAATTCATTCGGGCCATAAAGCGAGTCTGTGTATATGTATAAACATATAAAGTAAAATAATGAGTAATTGTGACACGACTGTGTGTGTGTGAGAAAAGTGGATGTTAATCACACATTGAAATAAAAGTGTGCGCCGTATACGAAAACACTGCATTTGGTTTGAACGAGATCCCTCAGGTTCGAACGATCGTTTGGAATTGGACGGTTGGACGATAGTTTAGTAGTATTAGATAATTCGGCCATAGCGTGCGTTGCGGTCAATGTCAATTCCCCATCATATACTTTGCACGGATCCAATAAGTAAATTAATTTCGACTAATATGGATTCTAACAATATTCCAAAAAACGTTGCTGTGGGCAGGATAATATCACAAAATGATACAATAGTGATGTAATAATATGGTATTTATGAATTTAGGTCCTAATTTTATTGGTATTGAATTTCAAGAAATTAAAAAAAAAACAGAACTAAAACTTTAAGCATGTACCAGTAAAATCAAACGAATGTTTTTATTTCGTAAAATATAAATTATAGATCATTTAGCACTAAACCAAAGTCGTCTCCGGATAAGATACGTAAATAAATTACCTGTGGGGAGTTCTCTGTAGACCGTGACTCTCCCCTCTACAAGGTCAGGGTCATGCCGGCAGGTGATGATTTCGGTACAGTAGTGTGTAATTGTTTATTTACGGTTGAATTTCGGACAAAGCACTTTATATTCATTGGTTTTTAAATTAATTTTTTTTTACAAAGGTACTGTATTGTTTCTATTGACGTTGGTTTCTAGTACCGTTCATACCAAATTTAGTAGTGATTATTTAGAATTCACTTTAAACTTAACTTGTAATGGGCATCATGGAAATCAATATCATTTAAGTTTAATGAGCAAAATAGTCGAGGCGAATGTGGTTTTCAAATATCCAAATCGCTTCAAATGAAATAGAAACCCAACGAAAACAAAACAAAATATATTTCCAAGTACTGCATATGAATTAAGCAATTATATAAACTTGAAACTACATCAAAAATCATTTCTATCTTTAGAAGTTACTATTTGTTTAACTTATCTAAATGATAAACATTTTTTCAATCTATCTATCTATGGATCTCAAGTTAATTATCAGTTGAAATTGTTTTCTCTATCGACGCTGTGTCAGAATCAGATTCAATAAAAAGCAGGTGCAATACCAAGCCACTTACAGTTCACAGTTTTATGGCTTGATTTATTTACCCTTAGAAGAGATAAAATTATACTGTTGCTCTGGAATACGGAATGTTAGTGGACCAAATCTATCTTTGAGATGATGATCCTAATTAATGTATATTGAACAGCGATGTAACTAATTGGAATAAAACATTTTAAATGAATAGTGTAAATGTGTAAATGTGAACAGTGCGAATGTTTTGTTGTTAAATATTATGCCAGATATGTATGCGCTTGTGATTTTATAACTACCGATTGGAAATGCGGTTTTAATTTTATGTAGGAGGTATCCTTAATTTACTTTCGTCTTTAATTCACTTTTTACCTGTACTTCGTTCTTGTGCTAATGTTTCTTCAGTCTTGTTTTAGTTTGGGAAGTTTAATAATGTTGTAAAAAATAGGTAAAGGTTCGCAGTTTATAATTTTATATAATAATAGCAATTAATTTTGTGAAAATTCCCTAACTATTTATCGACAGTAACAAGATTATATTGGTGGTATATCTTGAGTGAAAAGTGTTAATTCAAATTTAATAGCATTATCGATACCAATCAGGATAACCAATTATTATATTGTATATTTCCACAAGTTAAATGTGACATTTCAGATTATGGCGCCGTTTGTTTTGAAGCTAATTCATGTGTTTTGATTGAATTTAATATATAATTAGGATTTCAATATTTGCAATTTGTATGAAATATTAGTCGGCACGTATTTTTTGTTTCTAGATATTTTAGTAAGCTTTTTACGGTTAGATTGAAAAAAATACTATTTTTGTTTGTTTCAGATTATTCTCGATTTTTAGCTCCAGACATAATGAAAACAAAAAAATTGGTTAAGCACTTGAGTGTAACATAAACAATTCGTTCTACAGAAACCTTACTGGTTAGAAAATATAATAAATAGTAATAAATGGTTGAAATGTTTCACGTACACTATGCAATGAAACTAGAAATGTGAAATAATAACATAAAGTATATATTTGCTTTTAATCAAAAGATACTTCAATGTTTTATAGATATGATATGCTACCGGTACTGATAATAATTATTGTGATATGGAACCATATTCAAGTCAGAGGTAAGAGGAAATAATATTTGCTTCTTAATGCCCAAAATAGGGTAACGGCGTTAGTTAATCAAAACATACTAAATATATAAGTTCATAGCGAACAACATGTTTGAATAATCATAGACATAACGTGTTGTTACGTTTTTATTTACCTTTGACAATGTTATTTGAAGACATCTGTAAATGTGCGTCATTCTTGATTATGATATCAGGAATTGTTTTAAAAGAAAAATTAATCCAAGTTTCATATATTTATCTCAATAAAATTCACATATATCATAATCTCGCTGCCGCTGAGATGATAGACACGATAATAGTTTCTTGGCTTAATTATGCTGATCTTCGCTTATCAATAGGTGACGGTAAAACACCTCCTGATAGAACAATAGGCGCACGACACGATTGGTCTATTTCAATAGCTGTAAAGATGTTTATAGTCGCAAACACTTAACTGATACATTGCACTCAGTGAAATCACCACTGCTCTCTCTGTCGCGTATGTTGTTGGCTGGTTCTATTTTGTTTGTCCAATAATAAATAGTGGTCACTCAATTTCTTTTTACCATTCTTCTAACTCATGTGCATACACAACTACAAATGGCTTTATAATGAGAAAATTTTATTTTAAATTATATCAGTCACTGTTAGTTAAGGCAGTTAAGTTAGGATTTATTAAAAAAAAAACATACCATCTCAGAAAAAGCGCTCTTAGGCCTTCTAGCTGGAGTTCCATTCATCTTGGAAACTTTTGGCACAATTAAAAAACAAAACAAAATTGGCCGATCGGATCGCACAAAACTTTTCACGGACACTTGTAGAGTTCACTGTCAAACTTTAATATCCAAGCAACACCGCAAGTTTACTGTTAATCCTGGGTATGGGAACATTTGTTTTAAGAGTTTATGATTGTAAACGTTGCTAAGAGTCGTTAGGGAGCTCTATATCGCGGCGGCACTTAATTTAATCGATGACTTCATGCAATTATTTGTTGATAAGTTATCGGGTAGCGTTGAGTGAGTTTAAACCGATCACGCGACGGAGCGAGGGGACTGCGCCGCGGTGGAACTGCGACTGGCTTCGGGCTCCGGCTTGAGTCGGCACCCGCGTTCCGAGGCTCGAACCATGCCTGCATTTTTTACACGGCGGACAATAGACGAGTATTTTGAGGTTATGTTTTCTATATAGCCGGTCTGCAGAATTGCCGGCATGTTATTTCGATGTACAATCTAAAAAGAAATACAAAGTTTTTTGGTAACATTTTAGTCCAATGAATTTTGTTGTTTTTTTGTTATATATTCTTCATCTTATTTTTACTAGCATAGAAATTCATTATTAAGTTAAACTTCTTACATCTTGTTGATGTTTTAATGTATATTGTTTAATGTTAAAATGCAACAGGAATTGTAAAAATGGTACATTATTCTGTGGTTTGCCTTACCGTTATGATTTCGTAATCCATATTTGTTTTGAAATATAGTAGTATGCGTACGTGCTTTATTAAATGGTAATGAACGTAAAGTTACTAAGACATTTGTTTATTGCGAAACATTGTCCATTATTAAAATTAAAAGTCTTCAAACATCGTTAAACTACTTTTTATGATGTAGGAAAATCTGCCTGGATACCTTTTTTCATGGGATGGGGTTACAAACGAGCAAAGTCCCTCATCATTCATCATCATTACAGCCCTTCACAAGTCCGCTGCTGAACATAGGCCTCCCCCAAGTAATGCCACAAAGCACGGTCCCGAGCCACCTGCATCCATCGACTTCCTGCAT
>DWHP01009990.1:0-10022 GCA_018247895.1 Parnassius honrathi | reverse complement strand
CAAACTAAAAGATCAATTAAAACCCGCGTTAAAGAACATGTAGCTGATGTGAAGAATCGACGCTCCGGGAAGTCTGCGGTCTGTGAACACGTCCCCGTAACTACATCAGATTTGATAGACCACAAATCGTTGCTATAGAACACCGATTCCTTCCAAGGATGATTCGCGAGTCTATTAAAATCAAAAAACATTTCGATAGAAGATTATTAATAATCTTCTATTGAAATGTTTTTTATATAATTCCAATAGAGAAGATGGCTGGGTGCTACCATCCGCTTGGGATCCTATAATTAATAAAATTAAATCCCAATCCAAGCATACAACTGCAAGACTTCAAGATACCATAAGTTCATACCGTGTAGATCGGAACAAAAGTTAAATTTAAATCTATGGTAACCGCGGTTAACTATGACATCTGGACGTTGAACATTCACATTGACTTCTCCGTGATCATGGGTGCTGTAAAGCGCTCAAAACGTCGGGTATTTAAAAAGTTATATATACGCGATAAAATCCGTAAAATCTAGTATTATTTAAATGTGTAATGTTCGCGTAAATATAAGAAATCATTATTATGTAATAAACTATATGTGAGGACCTTTAATTGGCTTACTGTAGTTAATACTGTCTCTTTATAGGATAAGGGTGACAAACGAGCACATAGTCCACCTGATGGTAAGTGATTGATGCGGTCCATAGACATACATCTACATCAATCCTCGATCACGAATCAGAATGTAGATGCGTTGTCATCCGCAAGGACTAAGATGGAATGCCTTTTTTTCCAGTAAAAAAGGTCTCCGGTTTTCTACATTACATTTGACGTTGTTATTCTGCGAGAGCGTGGTATCTCACCGGTCGAGCCGACCCATTCGTGCCGTAACTATACTACTAATATAGCTGCAGCATGGCTCTACCACGTAAAAATCTATCTATCTATCTTAGTTATTAAAGCCTAAGTTCTTGCTATTGAAAAAAAATGTTGCGTAAAATATACTGTTTAATAAAGTATGCCCTTTATATGGGAAAATAAGCAAAATTTGTTAATTATCTTGGGGAAAAATTGTTTCATGTTCACGTTCAAAGGCCACCAAGGTTTAGTTAGTTACAAGGTGCAGCCGATTGTGGATGGTTAAACTTATATGTATTCTATTTATTCAAGGTTAAAACTAGATATTCCTTTTTAGACGATGCTTGCGGGAAAACTAGGTATAGTAGTAAATTCTGAATAATAATTCAAGCGACAGTAGCCTAATAGTAGGGAGCGGTGTGAAATAAAAAGGTCGTGGATTCGAATTCACAATTGGAGTACTGTCTTGAACTACTCTTAACACAAGCTCATAAGGAGTGTTTAAAGGGAATATTAGTGATGTCGATAGCATTACTAGTATTTAAAAAAAATTAAAAAATCATAGTGACTATTAACATCAATAGGAAAAGATCATGTTCAGTTGCAAACTGTTACAGGCTGATAAAGATGAGGGTTGGAAAAATAACATGTTGATTTCGCACTAGTTTTTTTAAATTAGAATAAGGGTGACAAACGAGCACACAGTCCACCTGATGGTAAGTGGATGCTGTGGCTCATAGACCTACATTTAACCTAGATTGCGAATCAAAACGCGGACGCGTTGTCACCCCTGAGGACTACGATAGAATGCCTCGTTTCCTGTATAAAAGTGTCTCCGAATCTCTATACTCATCATACGAAACACAGCAGGATTGAGGAGCTATTTTACGCTGGTATTCTGTGAGAGCGCAGTCCTTCCCTGGTCGAGCGGGCCCATTCGTGCTACAATCATAATATAGCTGCAGTGTGGTTCTACCACGTATAAGAACTAGTAGTCATAGTTGCCATGTAATTGCGGGATAGTAGAAACCACTCCCGTGTCACCGCGCGGGTGTCGTAAGAGACGACAGATGAAAATGAGACAAGTGTCGGGCAGCAGCATAACATCCAGATCCTAACAAAATTTCAAAATAACATTTTATACAACAAAACAACAAATTTTATACAATCGACAATATAAATAGTCAATATAAATAAAATGAGCACATCATCAGCGTAGTCGAAGTCAATTAAATACGCATTATGAAGGATAACTCGAAAATTTCTGGTCAGACCTTGACCAAATTTGTAAACTATCAGCTAGAAAAAAGTTCTGATGTACTGAGAAGGTATCTCCTCCTTTTTTCGAGTCGGTTAAAAATAATAAACTGCTGTTACCAACCTGCCTGTCAAATGTGCCAACTACGTCAAAAATACCTAAGAGACAATTTACGAAAGAGGCTTATGTTCAGCTATAGTCTCTTAACCATACCAAAATCTTTCTTAATCATACTAAAAAGCACCTATCAAGTAATATCGGTACAAAAGATATTAAAAGTTACTTGCTAACTTAGCGGTGGACTCTGCGGTGGTTGACCGCTAAGTTATCAGGGTCTACATCACCTGAACATGCGGCGTGTAGAGGCGAAACACGTGTCGTATTATATTCGATGGAGTGTCTTTCCTAGAGTAGTGGTGTTGGGAATAGTGGTGTTGGGAGTACAGGTGGTGGGAGTAGTGGTCTTCAAACTAGGTAAGACACATGATTTTATTCTATTGAGTGGATGGTTGCAAAGTGACTTTTAATACCTTTAGTATAATGGATTTCCGCAAAGTAACGCCTGACTCTATTAATTATAGTAATATCAGTGACAGTAGGTAAATAACTATGAATTTTCTTAAATTTGTCTAAAATAAGAAAGCTAACTAATAGCAGCAGCAGCAGATCAAGGTGCGGCTGCTACGAATAATTTAATTTTTTATAAATAATTCGGACAAATCAAATACACTTAAGTTTTACCAACCGCAATTGGCTGCACATAGTTGTAGCTTAATAATGCCATGATTTAGTAGTGAGTGAGTAGTAGAGAACTATAAAGACACTTTTTACTGGAAACAAGGCTTTCCATCTTAGTCCTCAGAAATAACGCATCTGCATTTTGATTCTTAATCGCGTCTATGGGCCAGACCTACAACTTGCTATCAGGTGAACTGTGTGCTCAACTGTCACCCTTATTCTTTAAAAAAAACATTTGAATTGTCAACTTCCTTTTCTGAAATCATTGAAAAAAAACTATAAAAGAGTCATCGCGAAGAAATTCATATTATTGACTAACTGATTGGCAATGCGGGTGGCCTTGCCAGATTAGATAAAACGTTGAAACGTTACTAACCGCTAATAAAGCGGAAACGGAAGATGTTTGACTACTGATTACTTGAAATAATGCACTTATTTGCTAACTTTCTTTATACGGGCAAGGGTGACGGACTAGTTAACATGATGCCTTCGCGACCTCGTGGTTGGAGTAAATTTGTACTTTATGACTGCATTTATTTTTACCGACTTAAAAAGGGAGGAAGTATTCAATTCGCCTGCATTTTTTTTATGTGTGTTACCTCATGACTTTTCTCCGGGTGAACCAATTTTGATGATTTTATCTCAAAGCTGGTGCTTCTGTTGTGGATACACACAAATTTAATCAAGATCTGACCGGTAGTTTTTGAGTTATCTTTAATAATGCGTATTTATATGACTACAATGATTCGGTCGTATTGAAGTCGGTT
The DNA here is from genome assembly GCA_018247895.1 of Parnassius honrathi. Taxonomy (NCBI): domain Eukaryota; kingdom Metazoa; phylum Arthropoda; class Insecta; order Lepidoptera; family Papilionidae; genus Parnassius; species Parnassius honrathi. The sequence goes on along the minus strand of DWHP01009990.1, from coordinate 6,409 downwards.
GTACAAAATTATTAATTTTACCACTTGTATTCGTACATTCTTATATGTGGTAGAACCACGCTATATTATATTAGTAGTATAGTTGTGGCACGAATGGGTCGGCTCGACCGGGAAAGTACCACGCTCTCACAGAATACCAGCGTAAAATAATAGCTTAATGCTGCTGAGTTTCGTATGGTGAGTGTGGAGAACCGGAGACCCTTTTTACAGGAAACGAGGCATTCCATCTTAGTCCTCACGGGTGATAACGCATCTGCATTTTTATTTATAATCGAGGATAGATGTAAATGTCTATGTGCTACAGCAACCACTTACCATCAGGTGGACTGTGTACTCGTTAGTCAACTATCCTATAAAAAATATCAAATATCCACTACTGAACATAGGCCTCTCCCATGGATTATCATTTAGATATTTGACATAATTAACATATTTGAAATGCTGGTTAGCAACCGCGGATTATATTATTTTGAGTTGCTGTTGATCATGTTATTTATCCTGCTGCACATCCCTTGTTTCATTTCCCACTGCTGCCTCTTACGATTCCCACGGGATGACTTTATAGAGTGTATTTATTTATAGAAGTAGGGTGACATACGAGCACATTATCCACTTGATTGTAAGTCAATGCTGTGGCACATAGATACACATCTATCCACGATTAAGAATCAAATTGAAGACGCTAATATTGCAACCCCTAAGGACTAAGATGGAATGCCTCGTTTCCAGTAAAAAGGGTTTCCGGTTCTCTACACTGGCCAATCGAGACACAGCAGCATTAAGCTGCTATTCTGTGAGAGCATGGTCCTACCCCGGTCGAGCCGACCCATCCGTGCTACAATCACAATATAGCTGCAGCATGGCTTTACCACGAAAAATATAGGTGTATTAGGGTCATAGCCGTCACTTTCTATCAGATGGACTGTGTGCTAACTTTTAACCGTAACTGTATTAAAAATGTATCGATTAGCGCATCCCTTAAAAGTGTATCTAAAGGTATTATATAACACATAAGCTAGAATACTTAGAAAATATAAGCTTCATAACAAATGCCTGTATTTAATGATATTCATTATAGACTATGCATAAGAATAATGTGCAACGATTTGCACTGCGGGCAATAATCAGTAATCGGCGGCTCGGAGTTGTGGTTAGTTCCATGTTAACGTTGTTATTAGACTGTTACTGTGTTATTAAGTAGCGTAGGATAGATCACATCTGGGCCGCCCTTGGCATATTAAAGTAGAACGTACGGAGAGCTGCGAAAGAATATTGTAATGGAATTGAAATTGCTTGTTCTATTTGTATTTTTCTAGCGATGGTTGCTTTATACAATATTAAAAAAGTTTATTATAATAGTATTATATTTATATTTCTAATAAGACTAGTAGTTATAGTAATTCTGGGCCGCCCTTAGCATGTTATGTAGAACGTACGGCGAGCTACGAAAGAATATGATGGAGTTGAAATTGTTTATTTCATTCGTATTTTACTTACGATATTTGATTTTTATACCGCAAATAATTTAGTTATTATAATAGTTATAATACTGGTACTTACGAGCCGTGGTTAGCGCTCGTTGTAAATTTTACAATACGCGAGTATCCCGGGTTCGACATCCGCCAGTACCAATGAAATTGTTAATTGTAATTTCAAGTGCTGATTTACCACGTGATCAGTGATAAAGAAAAACATCGTAAGAAAACCTGCATGTCTAAGAAATAATAAAAAAATATTTCGAAGAGATGCAAAGTTTGCAAACACGCATTTGGGCAACACGGTGGACATTTCTTTACCATAAAACCTTCTCAGAAGTATAGAAGAGGCCTGTGCCCAGCAGTGGAACGTATATAGGCTGTGTGCAATACTTAAAATGGTAATAATGCCGGTAAAATTAATAATAATAGAATCGTATAATATGTTGGAACCACGATCTGGCTGTACTGGTACTATGTCGGCTCGATCAGAGAACAAACACACACTCAAAATAGCGGCATAATGCTATTGTGCTTCGTATGGTGAATGACGAGAATCGATTATTTTGTCTGATAACGAGGCATCCATCTCAGTCCTCGGGGGTGACAACGTATCTGCATTTTGATTATTAATCGAAGATAGATGTAAGTGTATAAAACATATATTTGATTTTGTATTTTCAGTTTTATTCTGTATTTGATTTACAATAAAGAATAAATACACTCATTTGCAAAAAAAACGAGGGGTTTTGATTTTTTTCCTGCTCGAAAAAATACTATACGAATAAGGTTTTAATCATTTGTACATGTTACTGGCCGGTTATTAAAGTGCTGTGGTGTTTCAAATAGAACGTTACCAATTCTAATTTCCGCCTGAGACTGGTTTTAAAAAAAAAACAACATTTTACTACATTTTGTGGCACGAACTCTCAAAAATTAATATTGACTCTAAATAACTGTCCATTTTTATTGAATTATCTCATTCCCTCAACATATTAATATATTTTAATTGCTGTTTAATAGTCTCGAAAATTATTGCGCTCCTTGGAGAGGGTTGCAACCTACGCCTTGTGGCTCAGAGGCTAAATGTAAGTCAGCCAGCCAGCGACCAACGTCGGCTAGTTCTACGAAGATGGAGAAAATGATTTGCAGAGGCATTTTTTGTAGAATTCACATCTTTAGACGAGGGCTTTGCTATGTTTTGGGCAGGAATAAATTCGTTGAAACACAATTATTGACGACAACGCTCGCGCCCACCGTTCTGGCAATGTAGAAGCGTATGAGCAATGGGTTGGAATTCGTCGTTTAGATTGGTCAGCTCGAAGTTTCGACATAAATCTCATAAAGCATGTCTGGAGCAATGTGAAGCGTCGAGTGAGATTAGTGGAGTCGGTTCCGCAGTCCATCGAGCGGGGATTGGGTATGTATTTCGCAAGAAACCATAAGAGATATACTCGCTAGCATTCCCAGATAAATGCAGGCTGTGATTTTAACTAGAGGGGTTCACACTTCGTACTAGACTTTTATCCACTTTTACTTTAATTAAACAAAAATAAAGAAAAGCGTCTTTGATTTTTACTTAGCGAGCAGGTACACTACCAGTGCTTTGAGCTTTGACATTATTTCTCATTAGCTCAATTAAAACCTTATGTTAAAACTGACAAAAACTATTCCTTGTTAGTTAATTTACAAAATTCTGATTATAAATATTATACCAATAAAATTGGTTCTTTGCCCAATGTTGCCATTGATGAATCTGAGACGTGGTTCTATAATGCTGCGCGTATGACAAAGTTTAACTTGTTTTCTTTCATATTTAAGTAATCGAAGAAGATGCATAAAAGTATGGTAAATGGTAAAAGTTCTTCCGGGTCGCCCGTACAGATGGGTGTCCCTCAAGGTTCAATTCTTGACCCATTTCTATTTGTGGTGTATATTAATGACTTACCTTCCCTTGTAGGGGATTGTCATAATATAGTATTATTTGCTAATGATTTTTACTTGATTTTTAAACTTAAATGACAATCATTTAAATGTGACGAAGTAATTAATGCTATATCAAAATTAGTGCATTGATTTGACACTAATAATCCGCACTTAAACGGCAACAAAACTAAATGTATTAAATTTACAACAACGGATGTTAAAAATCTGAATACAAATGTGTTTTAAAATGGGGAAGAACCGAGCCCTGCTGAATCATCTGTTTTTATTGGCATCACTCTCGGCGCAAAGCTTTAGTGGGGCCCTCGTATATCCAAACTAGCAAGTCAACTAAGCTCTGCAGCTAATGCTATAAAAATATTATAGATTTCGCTAGTGTCAAGACAGCTAGATTAGTTTATTTCAGTTCTATCCATAGAATTGCTATGCGGAATGCGGCTTATTTAGAAACTAATTTTGTTTTGTGGAAGAGGACCATAAGAGCTATTTACAACTTAAAACTGAGAAAGTCTCTTAGAGAAAATTTAAAAAAAATAAATATATTAACTTTGTCTTCTCAGTATATTTATGCAATTTTAATGTATGTTTACAAAAACGAAGGTAGTTTTAGTAAAAAAAGTGATATACGCTCTGTGAACACTAGAAGCACAAGCTAGTGATACCAGTTTATCGACTCCACAGAGTCAGTAATTCATTCTTGGGACTATGCATATGCTATTACTACAAAGTCCCAGAAAATTTACAAGGTCTCTCTACCACCAAGTTTAAACAAAACCCGTATAAAAGGGTTATTACAATATAAATAAATACATTACACATATTTCCAGCAGTTGTTTCTAAAATAAATTTTGTAAATAATTTGTAACCATATTGTCCTATTTTTAAATTTATTTATTTAAAATAAAGTTTCGCTGGGTTGTTTGCTAGTTCTTTCCAGGACAGAGCTCTTTTTCCCAACCAGTGGTAAAGTAAAAATGACTTTCGATAAGAATTACATATGATATATATTGAATAAAAAAAATATTCAATTCTATTCTATTATAACCATCTTTATTTGTATAAGACATGGTAAATTATACATATGTTTTAGTTGTATTCTACACACATGTTTTGCTATTTTAATATATATCATGCAAATTAAGACCATTAACTTAAGAAAATTGTATTACTTAACTACTTTGTATATTTAGTGATCAAGTAACTTGTTAGGTCATTCAATTAGCTATGGAGAGAGCTGTGCTCTGAGTATTTGAACAAATGATGACGGATACGGGAGATATGTTTCAAGTGGCATATTCGTACTTTTAAAAGAAATATAAAGGCACTAAATGTATTGATGAACTTGCAAGACATCCTGAAAATCGATGGATGCAGATGGCTCAGGATTATAGGTATGAAGGTTTTGTTCATCGATCGACATGTGAAAGGCCGTCATGATGGTGATGATAGTATAAATGAAATAGAGAGTGTCCATTAGCTTCAGAATTCTTAATATATGTTCTTAACATCGAGTGGACTGTGTGTGATACCCACTTGGCACGCTTGTACAAGAAAAAACTTGAACTAATTTCAGACAAGCTCCAAGCACCGCTATCTAAATGTTTTCCCATATAGTACAATCATAACAAACAATGCAAAGTTACGGTCAACGTTAGTTTACATGACTTACAACTGTATATTATACCATAATGATCGAGCTTAAAACACAATGGTCGTATAATTGGGTCGTAATTGACTGAGCGTAGAGAATAATGGACTTAAATATACGCAGTCATTTTGTTTTATGGCGTGCGAGTCATTTCTACTACATTAACTTTTGCGTTTCACTAGGTGGTAGGGCTCTCTTTGTAGTCCGTTTGGGTTGGTTCCTTCCTCTTACCAATTTCTGGCATATATTACGGGCAGGTGTAATTACATAAATCTAATTTTATAAATTATATATTACAAATATGCAATATCACCAGCAGCCTCAAGAGGGTTGATTATTTTCTTTCCAAATCTCAAAGGAAAGTAATTCAGCGAGGAAACACTCTTAGCGTTCTTAACACTATGCCGCTGGGAGCAGGAAAATTTGATAGCTGCTTCCGTTTTTAGTTATTTTTATTATAATAAAATATTTTACCATAATATCTTATGTTACAGAACATAGCGTGATAATACACATAATAAAAAATCCATGTCGGTAGTTGCTTGGATAATAATAATTACTTTCAAAGTTGTTGACGAGTAATTGTACCTAGTAACGAAATTAAAAGGAAAAATTATCATCAAAAAATCATCTATGTTATTTGAACTTCGACCGAGTGGTCAATCGATAGATCCAACACAGCTGACTGGCATTCGGGAGATTACGACAAATCTTAATGTCACGTATACATCAAAGCCTGAGAACAAGGTTTTACAACCAGTGCGCGTTGCCAGTGGACATTATGACATCGTCTTTTATTGCTGCTAGTATGAAGAAGCTAAAAGTTGTACAGCGAGCTATAGAGAGGGCCATATTTAGAATTTATCTGCATTATAAACTTTCTTAAGAGCCGTCTATACAGCTTTAAAAAGCGACTACTAAACCAAAGTGGACTTTTTCTCTGTGTAACAAAAGCCTATTAAATACTGCCTTGCAGATTCCCAGATTGTAATCGAATAGGAATGCCGGACGCGAGCTACTTATTCAACAAAAAAAGAAACAATCCGTTTTGTTCGAATGTGTAGAATATTTGCGACAGAGGGAGTAACGTCACGCCTATCTCCTGGTTTTCCGATGGTTGTAAGGGAAGTGATGGGAATATATGTGATGCGATAGAGATGTAGGTAGTATCTTCAACACATTAATTGTAACGGTAAGCGAGTCACACAAAACGCAGATACGATAGGATATCTGTATCTAAGCGCATATCTTTCAATATCGCTCAATAGAACCCGCGTAAAAGAACACATAGCTGACGTGAAGCATCAACGTTCCGGGAAGTCTGCAGTTTGCGATCATATCT
>DWHP01009989.1:0-10022 GCA_018247895.1 Parnassius honrathi | reverse complement strand
ATTGGTTCCATCGTATGGAAAAATGTGTCAAATTTCGCAGAGAATACTTCGAAAAGCAATAAATACATTTTTAAATAGTAATGTTGTGTCACTTCCTTGATTCCCGAAATTTTCTCGTAGCACCAAGAACAGAAAAACCTTTTGAAAAGAAGTTTGTAAAGTGGCAGCAGCTCTTAAGGGAAGCGGAGTGTAGGACAGCCCCCACTAGATGGAGTGACGACCTATAAGATATGCAGGAAGTCAATGGATGCAGGTAGCTCAGGACCGTGCTTTACGGTATTCTTTAGGGGAGGTCTATGCTCAGTAGTGGACTTGTGAAGGGCTGTAATTATGGTGATAAATAGAACATCAGCTAATCAAGACTGAGAATTCTGATACTTTTTTATCAAACCCCACTTAATTTTAAGCTCTAATGAACCTGAACGTTAGAGTAGTATTTTATTAAATTATATAAAGTTGCGAGTACATATATGAACCCTTTGGATACTCGTATAATGGATGTTTGATGATTTGAACTACAAGGTGTGGGTGGTATACAAGGCAGTATAATATAAGATAGGCTCATATTAAACATTTCTCAGGCTACAAGAATGCGAGCGCAGCGCCCCAGCAAAATTGTCTGTCATAATTAATTACCACATCCAACATGCATGACAATCTAATAGCTGGCATCTACCCGCGACCCGCTTTCCGCTTTCTCCTGCACGAAGTTAACTCCTTCGCTGCTGTGCTTGGCCATGAAAAGCTTATATTAGTGCGCATTCAAAAATGTCGCTAATTTTAAAATAGCTTTTTCTACTTTCTATAATTTCTATTTTATTTGATGTTACAGGAATTTATCCTAAGTCTGTCAATGGAATTAATTTCGACCACGATGATTTATACCAGTTAGGAAATGCTATATTTTTCATTTATTAATTTCTAATAACGTAGAAGTTAAACTGCGATTATGAAATCGCAAAAAATTTACTGAAGAATTTGTTTACTCTGTATCATATTATTTTATGTGTAAAAGTTTCTTACTTAAGCGTACGTACTTTACAGCACCCATGGTCACGGGAGGACCGAGATGTTCGACTTCCCAATATCATAGTTAACCACGGCTACCTCCAGATTAAAATTACATGATGTATTAATTTTTTGTCACAAAAATGTGTTGTATAATACCTCTGACATTAGAAAGTCGAACACCTCAGCAGCCTCCCCCCCCCCCCGTAATCATGTGTGTTGTAAAGTACTCGAAATGTCGGGAATAAAAAATAAGTTAATATACGAGATAGATTCCGTAAAAATTAGTTTAATTTAAATATTAAGAGAGTGTAGGTAAATTCAGCTAGGAAATGTATAATATCACATCGTTATCGATATGTATCACATATATCTATTAACTCTAAAAGAGGCAATGCGAAAATTCGCAACTATTATTGACATAATATTGTAATAAAAGTAACAGTAGAATAATTGTTACTCGTGTGTTCCTTATAGACTCCGAAACGGCTAAACCTATTTCGATGAAATTTTCAAGAAATTTTCAGATTGGCCTAGCGGGTGATACTGTGAAGCTTGGTAGCGATCGAATCAACAGAACTTTTTTTTTGGATCAGTGACAGTATCTGAAAACGACAGGCAATTTACATCGTCTGATTTTGAAGAATTCGAATGAAATCGGCAATCATACATCGAATTTCTGCTCCCTACCATCCTGCAACTAATTAGCAGGCTGAAAGATTTGCACAAACTATTAAAAGATTTAAAAAATTGTGGTAATATAAATGACAAAATACTCAATCAATTGCCGCATGTATGAAAAATCATCATTTGAGTATGACTGGACTGATTTTGAAAATTTTTGTGTGTATTTGAATGGGTAAAAATCGTTATTTTCAGAGCCATACTGGGAGGTCGTGAGTCGAACTTAATTGGACCCCGGCCGGGTGACACGGAAAGGAGATGCATCGCTCGACTCTATGGAATGCATAAATTTTAAGTCTAGATTTGAACTCAGTGGGCCATTTTGTTATAATATAGTTTAATAAAGCATTGTTTTTCTATAATTATTCAATTCTTATAATAATTATAATTTACCTTAATGATAATATTAAATAAGATTAATTTAATTATATTAACTATTTAATTACAAGTTATCATTGAGTATAATGAAATATAAACTAATAAAATCAATATATAAAAGTTTTTTTTGTTAATACTGAAACCTATGATGTACAAATTTAAAGAGTAACTGTTGCATTTGCTTGTATTTACGTATTAAGAAACTTGACACTAATGCACACGTCGTGACGCAAAGATAATATGATTTCAGGCTCTCTCTCAAAGGCGTTCATAGCTAGAATACAAGTTCTTATGAAACTTAATTTTTGACCCATTTGATAAGTATGCACCAGTTCAAACGGATAGGTCGTGTCGACCTCGTGCACCGTGAATAACCGATAAATACGCGCTTAGATTTTTTAACCTAATATGACCCAGTGGTTAGCTTAGTTTAATTTGTAACGGACTGTTTTCCGCAACTCCACGTCTAAAGCGCATATTTTGCGTGTGAGTGGAATTATTTTAATTATTTGGGCGATAAAATCTGCTCCAAGAAGTTTAGCAATCCTTTAATGTTAACTCTAGGAGCGAGCTCGACGTACCGAGATGTTGAGCCACGTGATATGGCGATTTATGGAGTTACGAGCAGCACGTGAGGTACCGTTTCCCTTTCCATTTCTCTCGTACAAGGTGCAAACCCTTTAAAAGGTTCTACTAATAACACCAACGGTAAACAGATGCTTGTTAAAAGAGCCATGTCCTGTAATAGCACTTGTTACAGTTTGAGGAATTATGTTACTCAGTTAATCATTAATGCTAACATGCGCTTTTTCTTAATTAAACTGCAGTGACAAATTAACTAACAGTCAACCTCGCGGTAAGTGGTTACTGTAGTCCATTGACACCTGCAGTGAACTTTGAACAAGGAAGACCTTATATGTGTTGTTGGAGCAGAGCTCCCATGGCGCAAGAAAACGACTCTTTTAAATCTATCTCCTCCGTAACTCGTTGGCCGATTTACATAAGTTTTTCGGCAATATTTGTAGCTTAACGCAGACAAGGTTTGTAAATAATAAAAATCTGAATTTGATTTTTTTTTCTTTTACTATCATATCAATTCGCTAATTTAAATTTTCCTTTTATTGCAAATCATATTATTCTTAAAAATAATGTTAAATTAATAAAAAAAATACGTTAACTTCTACACACAGCAACCCAACATTTCCAGTTTAAATAACTGAAGAGTTTATTCAAGCAATGTCGAACAATGCAAACCACAAGTTCTTGATTGACACACAAATAAAGTAAAAAGCTCGTAATAGACCGATGGTAGCCGAGTATACAGAGCGCACCGTTGACACATTTGAAGATAATGTGCGCATGTTAGTTGGCTAATGTATGGTATAAGGTACAAGAGAAAAAAAAATTTAAATGATTAGCTTTGATTTATTTATTATACTTTTTTTAGTATCACATAATATAGTGAATAAATTAGTTACTTGGAAAAAAATTAATAAAAATATACTGAAAGTTGTAGTACAATCAGGCTGTTATAAATGAACAGGGATGTAAAAACGCAATATGTGCGGTTTCGCAGCGTGAAAAGACTAAAGATTCGTTTATAAATTCCTTCCTTCCTATATTTATATAAGATTTATAAAAAAATCGTTGCTTCAATGTGATATTCGAGAATTTCACACATTCACAATATATTATCGATTTTAGTGATGCAGATTTTCTAACGATATTTTCCTTTACAGCAGAGCGAGTGAATAATTTCAGGCATAAAATTGAAAATTAATAAAAAAATCTCGAGTATTATGAAGTTAACCTTTACCGCCTTGCCTCGTAAGTTAACATTTAAATTGTGACTGCCAAAACAACCCTTTTATTTACATAATTATAATCCTGTTAGGTAACATCAAGGCTATCCATCTTTCAAGGATAAAGAATACTCGTAATAATATCGTTATCCGTTACCGTGAACATTACTTTTACAGCTAATTAATTTTCACGGCTGAACACAGGCCTCTCCCATAGATTGCCTTATAGAGGGGATTATTTGCCATACTTGCCACACCTGACACGCGGGTTGACAACCCTGGTTTTGCAGCTGCCCATCTCCTGATTTGTTTCCCTCTATCGCCTCTTACGAACCCACGAGATGATGTGTGGTAGTGGATATTCTTACACCGCCACTGCACAGTAATTATTCAGGCGTCTTCATAATTCAACATCAACATGGTAGCGGAATTAAATGTAAGACCATCCCAGGAGGGTACCAGCACCCCTGGAGAATCCCTCGCTAAGCATCCATGACCAAGTTACTCCACTCCTGGGCGTGGGTGCTCAGGCTGCCCCACGTATTCTGGGGGGGGGGGAGGCAAATTCTGCTCAAGACAACGACTGCTCGGGGCAAACGGAGCAACAAGACAAAGACTCTCCGGCTGATGCCTCGTCTGACCTCTCATCTGGACGGATATCAAATTTCCGTCGACACCCCTTTAGGCTCGGATCGTCCTGTCTGGAGTGCGGTGCCACTCACGCTGAAATCGCGGATGCATTCTGCAGGCTGCCGCCGTATTTGGCACTATAGTTCAGCCGATTGGGATAGGATGAAGTCTTTCTTTGCAACCTAACCTTGGGGGCAGGCTTGTTTCTCGCCGGACGTTTGCAACGTTGTTGCTGATTCTGTCGCTGATGTGGTATTTCAGGGTATGAATCTTTTTATTCCTTCCTCTGTGGTGCCCATCGGAGGCAAATCTCAGCCATGATTTGGTCGCTCCTGTAAAATAGCATCTTGCTATAAGCAGGAGTGCTACCAAGCCAGGGCTGACGGATCAACGTCCCGGGATGTAAACAGCAGCGCTCTAAAAAGAAGTATAATTCCGCCTCCAGGTCCTTCAAAAGAGTTATTGCCCTGGCAATGTCAGAGCGCATAGACAGAATTGGCGAGAAACTGGTTCGCCTTTCTTCCGGAACCCGTGCGTCCTGGTTTCTTGTCAAGGCTATCAAGGGGAATTTCTGTCAACCATCTATTCCATCTCTGCACGGAGAGGACGACTCACTGGCTCATGCCGCAAAGGAGAAAGCCAATCTGCTAGGCTCTTTCTTTGCGTCCAACTCGACTTTCGATGGTGGAAGGAGTACGCCGCCGACCATCCCGCGGTGTTAGTGCTCTATGCCGGAGGTGCAGTTCACACAGCGTTCGGTTCGCAAAACACTCCTCTCCCTGGACGTCCACAAGTTGAGTGGGCCTGACGGAATCCCCCAATTGTGCTGAGGACGTGTGCTATAGAATGTTTACCGGTTTTAACGCGTCTTTTCCGCTACTCCTACTCCCTAGGCGGAGTCCCAAAATCATGGAAGACGGCTTTCTTTCACCCGATCCCCATAAAAGGCGACCGCTTAGATCCGTCCAACTACAGGCCCATCGCCATCACCTCATGGTTCTCCGAAATAATGGAGCCCATTGTAAACAGCCAGCTCATAAGGTACCTTGGGGATCACCAGCTGATTAGTGATCGCTAATACGGTTTTCGTCGTAGTCGATCAGCTGGTGATCTTCTGGTCTACCTGACTCAGATGGGCGGAGGCAGTAGAGTCCAAGCATTGGCTGTTGGTTTGGACATTGCGAAGGCCTTTGATCGAGTTTGGCACAAAACGCTTCTTTTGAACGTTTCTCCCTTTCTACGGGCTTCCCGAGAAATTGTGCAATTGAATCATCGGTTTTCTTGCAGATCGGCGCATCAAGGTCGTAGTAGACAGTGCATGCTCCGATTACAAGCCTATTAATGCTGGTATTCCGCAAGGCTGCGTGCTATGACCGACGCTGCCGGTTTGCAACATATCAATGATATGTTCCAAACCGGCAACATTCGTTGCTACGCAGATGACACCACTGGTAATACTCTATACACCGACCTTGCCAACATTTCTCGAGAAAACGTCTCCGAGTACCGGGCCAAACTTGTGTCTGAAGTCAATTCTTTGCTGAACAAAGTCTCGGATTGGGGGCGACTAAATCTAGTCCAGTTTAACCGGTAAAAAGAACGCCTTTGTCGTATCTCCTCAGTTTCAGCACTCCCCTTGTTGCCCCAGCCAGTATCGGAATCCTCGGCGTCGACATATCTAGTGACGTGCAGTTTCGTGGTCACTTGGAAGAAAAGGCCAAATTGGCCTCAAAAAAGCGTCATGCAACTTTACAAGGCGCAGGCTGGGCCGCACATGGAATACTGTTCCCATCTCTGGGCTGGGGCTCCCCAGTGCCAGCTCCTTCCACTTGACCACATCCAGCGCAGAGGGGATCGAATCGGCGACGACCAATTGCTTTCTGATTGGCTCGATTCGGTGGCACTGCGAAGAGATGTTGCATCTCCTTTTTCATTTTCTTTCGCATATACGACGGGGAGTGCTCTGAGGAGTTGTTCGGATTAATCCCAGCCGCCAAATTTCGTGAACGCACTTCGCGGCAAACCTCCTGATACCATCCACACCATCTGGATGCTTGGCGGTCCACCACTGTACGTTTCAGAAGGAATTTTCTTCCGCGTACGACCTCTCCGTGGAATAGTTTACCATCGGCGATTTTTCAAGACCGATACAACCTAAGAAAAGAGCTTACTCCTTTTTAAAGGGCCGGCAACGCACCTGTAATTCCCCTGGTATTGCGGTTGTTCATGGGTGGAGGTGGTCACTCAACGTATACCATATGCTCGTTTACCCCCTCTTCTATAAAAAAAGCATAATGCGCTTTAATTTAAAACTTACTGAACCAATTTGACTGCTAAAATAGGTGTTTGCTGTGTGATTTATTATATAAATTGCCTCATAGAGGAAATTTTTGCCAAAATTACCACACTTGGCAGGCGGGTCTCTCTTATAATTTTAAACTTATCATCGTCATCATAACAGCAAGTCACAAGTCCATAGCTGATCATAGACTGCTCCCAAGAAAGGTCCTTAGCCACCTGCATCAATCAAATTATGCATACGCGTCGGGTATATGTTGTGTGGTATATGTTCATGACATGATTGTCTACGTAATCTGTCCTGATTTCTTCATCTTTCCGAAGTCACACAAATGAGAGGCACTACGTACAGCATTTCTGTTATCTCTACCAGTACATATAACAATCCGTTTTTAACAATTTTGGAGCACTCCGATTAAAGGCAACCCCTCTGCGTATTTGCTTTTAAATATTACGTAAGTTTAAGCTGCATTCAGCTAAAACTCTTCAATTAAAAATAAAATGTATAAAATGAAAGCATTGTAATCACCTTAAACATGCATAGTATTGTGTACATAAACGCTGCCGTCGTATGTGTGAATAAATTAAAATGCAATACATCTGTACGTCCCTCTACATTAAGAAAATTAAGTTTCTACTGAAATCCCGGCGTTGTGAGGTATGACGGATCGGTAGGTTCGGTTTCAAGAAATGCAGCCGTTGCCAGCATAGCAGCTGGCAGTATTTTTAAAAGGTTCTATGTTTATCAGTGAAATTAAAATGCCTGAAGAAAAAGCAGAGGTGCGGCCGTAAAAAGCCAATATAAGAAAATATACCATCGCTTTCGCTTTTGGCTTAACCTTTGGACAGCAGTCTCATGAATACGAAGCGAATACGAGCGCCACGTAACGAATGCACATTTACATTTCATCTGGTACAAATGACGCGACGATCCACGGGTTGAGGTGATACAGCATATGCGGTGGGTTTATGATCATGACACGATCGTCTGCACAACTTGTCCTGTTTTTCTCGTCCTTCGAAAGTCAATCTGAATAAATAAGGGGAACTGCGTAAATACACATCTGTTTTAATCTCTATCGGTGTGTTCTTCTGTGATAAATGCAACGATATGTTTTAGTGATTGCTTACAAAATTTTCAAAACGTTATAAGCGCACATTATTAACTAAATTTATATTAATAATATAATATATAGTATTGCACAACCCCCCCCAAATGAAAGTGGGCCTGTCCCCAGCAGTGGAATGTATATAGGCTGAAACTATACTTTATTTCTACCATGGAAATGAATCGGCATTAAAGGCAAAATCATGAACCAGATTACGAGTAGTATCAAGTTGATAGTCGACAAGATAGTTCCCTTCTTTAAAATGTTTCTGTAACCTTCGGCTTGAGTAAAACCGATTAGATGGTAATGAACACTGCATTACCATCTTCCGCTACATCGCCAATTTCTCTCAGGTAGGTTAGCATCAAGCAATGGCTTATGCTTGCAACTGACAAAAAATTCATTTACCTACTGTTCTCCACGCATATGCGGGTATTCACTCACAAAGGTTACATTGCAAGCGGTGACTGAGGCAGGTTCACGAAAAATTAAAATTTAGTAAGTTAATTACTCTCTGTACGAAAGATTAACTATTTTCTGCTACTATACGCACGAGCTTATATTCTGAGCAAGCGTAGACCATTGTGATCAAGTTCACCAAAGCTATAGTGGTCTTAGCATATAAATTAAACTAAAAAAGTAAATATTTTTTTACAAGAGGAAATGCCGACACATACCCGCCTCGCAATGGCAAGGACGGATCATGTTGAACTAGCACCGACTAAAACCCCATAGTGTTCTTCTTTCGCCACATATTTGTAGGGCTACGGGAACACTTTCACACATCCGCAATCCCATCAGCGACGAACACTCCATGGCGGCCCCTCCTCAGAGAGGACTACTCCTCCCCTATCTCCTTCTCAGCTAAGGTGCACCAGAACACACGGTGCGCCTTTCACTGCAGTCTTCCATTTAACCTGCATAACGAACGCCACCGTGTTCGATGTGAAGGTTTTAGGGCAAGGAAAAGTCCGCCACACTATTCAAACGTGTGTTAATAATCTAAACATGTCGGGACTCAGCTCATACTCATTAACTTGTCTACCCTGTGTTGTGAATATGGAAAAACATTCCAAGTAATACTTATACCTACAGCATTCTTGGAAAGGCCTATTATGTCAAACCCTGGTAACCGCACCTTTTATTAATTTTACACTCTTTTATTTTTACATAATTTTTTTTATTTAGTTTTATTTCTATTATTTAGTTAAAATATTTTTTGCTAAAAGGATATCATTCACGTCTTTGCTTACCAAGCTTTATGTTGGTCTTTAACGGCAGCCTTTATTTTAGAGTAGCATTTTTTTTAAATCAGTAAACCTCAACAATAAAACAATACTAATTCGTTACTGTCCACTGGCTTAGTTAATTGCAATAGATTCTGTATTGCTTTCTTCAATTAGGTTCTTTTGGACAAGTGAAACGGAAACAGTGTAACTTATTAATAAGATAATGATTTATTATATTTACGCGAACACTACACATTAAACGAAACTATTTTTACGGGTTTTATCGCATTTAATTTAACTTTTTAATTCCTGACGTTTCGGGTGCTTTACAGCACCCGTAGTCACGGGGGGGGGGGGGAGCTGGCTGAGAAGTTTGACCTCCCGATGTCATAGCCAGCCCGGTTACCTTCAGTTATTGTCATAAACGTCGGGAATTAAAAAGTTAAATTAAACGCGATAAAATCCGTAAAATTAAGTAAAACTAGTTTTTACGGATTATAATACCGCGTATATTAACTTATTTTATATTCCCGACGTGATACCGCTGTTTAAATGTGTAGTGTTCGCGTAAACATGAGAAACCGTAAAAATTGGTTTCATTTAATTATTAGTATGATTATATGGCTATTTCGAGGTTGGTCCTCAACACGAACACCATCCTGAATCAATGTTCAATCAAACTTTTCTTTATTATCTTTTTAATCCCTTTGGTCAATGACAGTCTAGTCTTGAAGTGTCTCTCTGTAATAACGAAACAACTGGCTTCCAAGACGGGGGTTTGGTAGTTGCATGATATTGAAATATAAAAAACCGTTTTATTTTCTTTTTGTGTGTGCCTATTTGTATTTCAGTCTTGGCTAATCTTCGAAATGGCTGAACTGATT
>DWHP01009988.1:0-10023 GCA_018247895.1 Parnassius honrathi | reverse complement strand
GGGGAATCCTGTGAACAGTGAGACGTATATAGGCTGGTACTTTAGTTTTACTTTACTTTTGTATATTGTTACTAGGGTGCTTGTACAAAGTTTTCTAATTATACATCTAATTATATTATATATTATAAAAACATTTAAATAATATATTGTTATTTTGTTGCAGAGACGCTCAACTCCATTAGTACGTCACTGCGCCCCTGAGCCAGTGGTATGCTCGACGCCGTCTCCACGTCCGCGCTGCCGCATTCGCACTAATCCGTGGCTGGGAGCCACCTCACCCAACGCTCGACGGAAGACTCCGTTCCTTCCTCAACAGTCTCTGCCATGCCCTCAACCTCAGCCTCTGTTACTGCATGCCCCGTACTCTTTAGATTCGCAGACGATATACGGGTAAATAATAATAATGTTACAATTTCAATAACATATAACAATATTAACAATTTAATTTTAGAATTAATTTTATCGTTTAATACACTCAGATTATTAAACGCGTAAATGATAAAATATATCAAATTATATTTACTTGTGTAAAGTAACATCGTTTTTTTCTTAGAATAAGGGTGATAAACGAGCACACAACCACCTAATGCCCTGTGTTGGCCATTCTCCGGGTAGAAAATCTTCCCAGGCGGGAGATTTCTTTCCTTGCATGGCCACAGTGGACCTCGTCGTGATTTGAATACGCACCTTTTGATATGGTGAATTTTCGAGTCGCGAGGGATACAGAACTTACCTATATCAGACACAAATGACCCCTGTTATAGAGCCCCTCTTTTTATGAGTGGGAAGAGCGGGGGCGACGACAGCGCCGCCACAAATCCAATACAATTTTCAAAAATACACCATTCCAGCGTATTATTTTAGGCATATAACTTTTTGAGATTATTTAAATTCAAGATTTTCCCATCTTTGCTATATTTTTTTGGAATCGTTACGCCATTTTTATTCATGAGGCGGCGACAACTCCCTAGAGAGCTATTCGAAACGGGCCACAAAGGCTCGAGGCGTTTAAAAAACATTATGCTTTATATAACACTTTCTTATTGCGTACTGGCTTTGAAAGTTCAAAGGAAGGGAAATTTTAAAATGAATTGCCTCTCCCGTTCTCTGCGACATGATCTTAAACCTAAAGAAAGTAGGTTTAATTTTTTTAGTTTCTGCTGCTCCCACCTGAAATGCGATACTAACGAACACTATTTGGCTTTTAAGTTTCGAATTCAGAGAAACAAAGAAAGAAAAACAGAATACTACGGTTTCGGCATCAATTGAAATGTAGGAAGCGCTCCGTCTTTCTTTGTTGGTCTAAAGAAACCTCAGACTCAGTAACAACCGTCACTAAAACCGAAAAGTCGTTACCGAAAAGTCAAGTGACATTTGAAAATAGACATTATCGTATACCTTTAAACGAGCAATTCTTATTCATATATATATAATCGGAATCTCGGAAACGGTTCCAACGATTTTCATAAAATTTAGTGTCCAGGGAGTTTTGGGGGCAATAAATCGATCTAGCTAGGATTCATACTTAAAAAATGTCTTCTTGTCCGTGTTTTCAGGCAATGAAAAACTGCTACAATATGAGAAGGTAAATTTTGACAATGTATTAATAATCGTAATAGCTCAAGTGGACATCGGGCCGCAAAAAAATCGAAGTGCCTTGGTTCGCGTCCGGTCGTCGGTGCGACTTTCTTTCCTTTTTTTTCAAGTTCCCTTCTTTTTTGAGAAAATCAATTATTTCGAGCCTTTTGTTTAGTATTTGTTTAAAAATATGAAAATTTAAATTAAACCAATTGCTCTCATGATTTTTTATTCAAGTAACCAGTTCAGTTTTTTCTATTGTATCAATAAGATCAAAAAATATTATTCATGTTATATCAGTATGTAATTTTTGTCTAAATATAATTTCCAAAATACACGATTTCCAAAAAAATACCGAGCAATGCTCGGTCACCCAGGTACTAATTAGTTTAAAAGCCGTTGCAGCTAGCATTTTTATATGTTAAATTATTTTATTTTAAACTAGCGATCCGCCCCAGTTTTGTACGGGTAATTTCTGGATCTCGGCAACAGCTACCTATCGGGTCTAAATATGTAATCTAAACCATCTAAGGACCTATTCAAACACACAAAAATTTCATCAAAATCGGTCGAGCTGTTTTTGAGTTTCAACAAGACGAACGAACAACGACAGTGATTGATTTTTATATAGAGATTATTTCTATTTTAATTGTTTTTTTGACTACTTAATAACAACTCTCTCTCTCTCTCTCTCTCTCTCTCTCTTTCTGAATAACATGCGGAACTGAACTGAATTAATTTAGCCTTGGGCTTTAGTAGAGTTATATATCATGTTAATCTGTGCTTAGGCCCACGAGATCTGGATCTAGGGCAAATTGAAGTGAGAAAGTGACTAATATTTTAAAACAAATTTAAAATTTACTTTCATTTTTTTAACAGTCCATCCATCCATCCATCTATTACAGCCCATAAAAGTCCACTGCTGAATATAGGCCTTTTTAATAATTATTTAAGGATATTTCACCAGTAGAGATATTTTTAACTAATACCTAACCCCCCAAGCCTGCGGCTAAGGCCGCAGCGAATGGGCCACCTGCTGAACGTAGGGCAAAGCCACCGGCTACCAATCATCATTCTGGACAAAACCAAATGGAACAATCTTTCCACCTGGTTAAACACCGAAAAATATACTGCCCAGAGGTGCAAAACTCCGGTCAGGGCATACGCATGTTCGTTAACTCGAGCGAGGAATTGCGCAGCGTGACTACTTATCTGCGCGCCCAAGAAGTTTCTTTCCACACCTACGCCCTACCAGAGGAGCGTAACCTTCGCGTGGTTGTTCGAGGATTCCCTAAGGAACTCGCCACCACACACATCTTCGACGAACTTAAGGCACAAAACTACCCCGTCTGTAAAGTGGACAGAATGCACTGACTGATAAGAATCGTTTTCTTGATATCTGCCTTGTCAATCTGGGCCTATCTTCGGAAGACAAGGAGATTTTCAATGTGCTGCGTATCTGCAATTTAACCGGGATTGCTGTAGAAGCCCACCGTAACGGAGGTATCGTTGGCCAATGCCACCGATGCCAACTGTACGGCCACTCGATCAGAAATTGCTACGTCAGGCCTAGGTGCGTCAAGTGCCTAGGTGACCACGGCACTACCGACTGCAACCGCACACCCGAGACGACAGAGCCTCCAAGCTGCGTTAATTGCCGCGAAGAGGGACACCCAGACAAGACCCGCAAACTCCGCGGAGCTACTACCCCTCAGGCCAAGCTCAACACCACGATTGAGCACATAGGACTAATCGACGCAATGTGTAAATGAGTGCAAATTCCAGTGCACCTAATCACCCTAATTAAAACCCATAATGGCAGTACAACCATTAGGTAGACTCAAACCACGCTCTCTGACTGTCGCGTTTTTCAACGCACACGGGCTAAGAGAACAAAAGGACGAGATCGCGTTCCTCCTGCACAAACACGACGTATATGTTATGCTAGTGCAAGAGACCTTCATGAAGCCTAGCCACCGCGATCTCAAGATCGCAAACTACACCCTAGTTATAAACGACAGGCTAACCGACCCCATGGGCGGCACCTTGATCTACTACAAGTGGGCATTGCACTGCGTACCGATTGACTGACATAGAAGTCTCTATCTGTAAAGTAGCTCTGTCCGTCCATCTGCCACTCACCATCGTTGCGGCATACCAACCGCCAGCAGAGCGTATTATTGAATCAGACATATTAAAATTATTAAACCTAGTTGCTCGTCGAACTGGTTATTCATGGGCCCTAACCTAGTCGACCTTCGTCTGGGCAACTCTGGGCCGTAATAGCGCCAGTGTCATAATAGCTGGAGACCGCAACAATAAGCATTCCTCCTGGAACTCGCTCACACCCAATTCCAATGGTAACGCATTGTTCGAGTTTATGGACCGACTAAATTTTGACTAAAACTTTTGTTTGCGCCAGAGACTCCAGCGCAATACTCATATATTACCAGACAGCGACCTGACATCCTTGACGTAGCGTTACTCCAAGATGTCAGTCTGTCAATAACATCTATAGAGACATTTTTAGAGTTTAACTCGGACCATAGACCAATCCTCTTACAGCTGGACCAGCCCGCAGGTGAGGTCCTTCAGACCAAAACCATTGTGGACTAGCGTAAGCTCGAGGTCAAATTCGAGTCTGTAACCTCCCTGCACCTAGACACGATCCCCGACAATCTAAACTCGCCAACGGAAGGCAATAAGGCGATTAACGCCCTATTAGCTCACCTCACCTCAACGGTCGAAGAATGCTCTCGAAAGGTTCGCGTGTCGAGCATTCAATACCTGAAGTTTCCGAGTGACATTCGACAACTGATCAAAATGAATAACGCGGCTCTTAGACAATATAACCACTACCGCACAATAGAAAATAAATTTAGACTGCGCAATCTCCAAAACGAGGTAAAAGAGCGCATTACAGAGTTTAGACAGGATACGTGGGATAATCTGCTGGAGGATTTCGAGTCATCCCACACTGCCTTCTGGCAGTTGAACCGAGCTGTGAAAGTAGAACAATCCTCACCCATGCCACCTCTTATTACACCAGCAAACCCCAATCTCGCCTTTGACGGCTATGAGAAAGCTGAATGTCGTGGACAGTTTAGAGAGCCAAT
Organism: Parnassius honrathi; assembly: GCA_018247895.1. Lineage (NCBI taxonomy): Eukaryota > Metazoa > Arthropoda > Insecta > Lepidoptera > Papilionidae > Parnassius > Parnassius honrathi. The sequence continues at coordinate 5,329 of DWHP01009988.1, read as the reverse complement.
GCACTCCTTCTAGCGAACCCATACACTTAGATCTGTGACTGTTGACAAAATCACAGAAACCATCAAAAACCTCAAAAACAAAATAACACCTGGCCCTGATGGCATTAGCAACAGGGTGCTGAAATGTCTCTCAGCGCCACTTGTCTGCCTCTTAGTAGGTATTTTCAACGCACTTCTCTCCAGCTGCTCCTTCCCGAATGCATGGAAAGAAGCGGACGTCATAGGAATCCCGAAACCTGGGAAACCGCGCAACCTAGCCACTAGCTACAGACCCATTAGTATCCTCAACACACTGGGGAAAGTTTACGAACGTTTAATGTTAAATCGCCTTCGGAAACACGTCCTTACAAACAAGTTCTTCTCGATGAACAGTTCGGCTTCAGACCCGAGCACTCGTGCACCAATCAGATCCACCGCCTTACATAAAACATCTTAGAAGGCTTCTCCCAATCAACGGGTAACGGTCCTCGACCCCCAACACCAGTGCCCTCTTCTTCGACGTCGCCAAAGCGTTCCACAAAGTCTGACAAGACGGCTTGCTCTACAAGCTGTTTAAACTCAACGTGCCTGGTAGGCTGACTCACATCATTAGAGCCTTCCTTGCCAACCACCATTTCAGATTTCGTATAGAGGGAACTCGCTCCTCCGAGCACCCTCTCAGGGCTGGAGTCTCTCAGGACTCCGTACTCTCCACGCTCCTCTTCACACTCTACACGAGCGACATCCCGATGGACCCATATGTCAACGCCTCTGTCTACGTCTCTCATTTCAGTAAAACATATCTCACAACGACGCTCAAAAAAGCCACCTATCGCCTAAGCGACCGGTTTTGCTTACGGAGAATTGAAGTGACCCCTGAAAAAAGTAATTTCATTATACTTTCAAAGGAAACCCACCCTCAATTGTTGGAACCTAAAACCGAAAAATGTCCTAAGCACGATAACCCTATTCGGCCGCCAGATCCCGTGGCAACAAACCGTCAAATAGCTAGGGGTCACATTTGACCACTCTATGACTTTCTGACGACATTCGCGTCGTCCGAAATCATGCCAAATTCTTCACTAGCTAACTCCACCCGCTAGCTAACAGTAAGAGCAAATTGTCACTAAGACACAAGCTCCACCTCTACAAAGCGGGCGTAAGACCTATCATGTCCTACGCAAGCGTAACCTTTGCACACGTAGCTCATGTACGTTTGAACGACCTACAAGTCGTCCAAAACAGATTCATACCCATCGTCACCTGAGCTCAGTGGTACCAGCGTAACTCTGATTTACACAGAGATTGTCAACTTATAACGATCTCTGAATATTTCAAGGAAATGTCTCGGCGCTACTTCGAGAGCGCTGAGATACATCCCAACCCGCTAGTGGTAAACGCAGCAACCTACGCTCCGACTCAAAACGTTAAGCAAAGCCTCCGGAGACCCCGCAACGTTTTAATTGAACTCTCAGTTTCGCTAGATTCCGACGACGCAAATGTCGCCGGCCCGTCACTCTACACACTCACCTAGTGCCACAAATACTGATAGGACAACGGACGAGATACAGTGAGTCCGCAGACGGGCGCGCTGCACACTCCTCCACAACGCGTACATACCGTACACCCGCGTCCCTGGGTGGTTCTCAGCGCCCAGAACATCGAACGATACGAGTTAGTCGTCAGAGTCGAGCCTGTCACCCCCCTGTTCGGACGGCAGTTAAATAACTCACGCGCGTGCACTGCACACTGTCATGGTTATTCGCGTAACGACTCCTAAGACATGTTGAGATGCGGAATGTTTGAATTTACTTACTTATAGGCCCCGAGTCATATAAATCTGTAAGAGCCTATGCGCATACGCCAGCAGCACCTACATCATCGAAACCAGATCTTAATTAATACCTTTAAGAGCCGTGGTAGCTCAGAAGCTAAGCGCTCGCTGTAAATTTCACAGTGCACGAGCGACCCGGGTTTGATCCCCACCGGAACCAATAAAATTGTTAATTGCAATTTTAAGTTCTGATTTACTATGTGCTCGGCGGTGAAGAAACACATTGTGACAAAACTTGCATGATTGAGAAAGAAGAAAAAAATATTTGGAAAACCCTCTCTTATCTTTATTTATAATCCATTACTCATCATCCGTAATCGCTTCACTTGGCAGATTACCTAGTACCAGATTTCTGACACCTTTGACTCAAATCTGTTCCCCGTCGTTAGTCTGGCTATTTCTGTATCTCGAACCGATATTGAGAATATGAGTTATTCAGTATACATATATAGGAATTGAGTAAATGGTACCGTCGATATATATCGTAGACCAACTAGAATTTTTCATAGTCAATTCCGACGAAACCCCTGGTATGAGACGAATTTTCCCTGATGTCTCTACCACACGACGGCGAAAACTTTTAAATCTTTATAAATGTTGTTCTAAATAACAAGATAGAGAATAGCTTATCTAAAAATTTTGGAATTATAGTAAAACAGTATAATTTAAAACTGATACAGTAATTACTAACTTCGTTCCCGAGTAAATTGCTTTCCCTGATTGCTTCATTCGCCTTTTGCCCCCTTGCATCCGGTTCTATCTCAGCAACACACCATCGGAATTGATGTTGGAGCACAACATACCTGCTTTCTATTTGCGTTTACACAGAAATTCTACATTGGAGATGTATACATACAATTTCCCTTTTATATTTTTCTAAAAGGTTGATAATTTATTAAAATTAGTAGTAGCACAGATTAAGTTAAGTATCATAAATCAAGTATTAGTATACGATAGGATATTTAGATTAGAATTAAATTATATCTATCCAATAATACCGATACTGAATTCCGGTTTCGCGTTCATCAATTGTGTGCTGGATAGGCAAACCTAAAAGTTATATCTGCCAGTTGGTGTTATTAAAAAATAAGGCGATTTTAGAAACAAAATTTGAAAAGATCCTTTTATTTTTCTTACTAAAATTTTTTTATCCAATTGTACTAAAATGATTGATAAACTTAGGACGGAAATGAAAAAAAAATACTATCCACTTCTCTTTCTCTCGCCATTATCGCTTCCAAGTTGCTACGGCGCCGGTTCAGCCTGATATGGAATACTGTTCTAGTCTCTGGGCCCGGACACTCCAGTACCAGCTTGACAAGCAAGTTCTTTCTGTTCGGCTTGACTCACTGGCGCTGCGAAGAGATCTTGCATCTACCACCGGGTGTGCTCGGACGAATTGTTTGAATTAAATCCAGCCGCTAAAATTCACTATCGTACATCCTGAAAAAAGTCGCGATACCATCCATACCATCCGGATGATTGGCGATCCATTACTGTGCGGATCATTAGAAGTTTTCTTCCTCGCACAACTTCCTTGTGGAATCGACTACCACCAGTGTTTTTTCCTTGAAGAAAAGAGCCTGCTTATTCTTTTTTTGAAAGACCGGTAACACTTCCGCAATTTCCCTGGTGTTGCGGTTGTTCATGTTACTTACCATTAGGTGTGCCGCATGATCGTTTGCTCCCTCTTCTATAAAAAAAATTGTTTACAACACTAACGAAGTCTTAATACGACATTATACAAATAAAAGTAATTAAAAGTCATGAAAACAAGTAATATCCGAAATTTTTTGACATTTATACAGAAAAGTTTCTGTATTAATTATAATTTATGGTTTTCAAAGAGCAAAATTAAAAAAAAGTAACAAAACGAGATAAAGCACGAACTTGGTATGGCTTCAAGGTAAGGTCTTTATATAGAGAACATAAAACCTATATATACTACACCATTACTATTAGCCGCTACAGCCTGTCAAAAGTCTGCTGCTGAACATAGGCCTTCCCCATAGGTTGCTTCATCTGGCAGATACTACCACAGTTGCCACGTTTGGAAAGCGGGCTGGCAACCACAGATTTTTATTTTTATTCACTTGTTATCATTCATACGTGGCAGACCCATGCTCCAGTTATATTACGGTTGTGGCATGAATGAGTCGGCTCGACGAGGAAGGGATCGCGCGCTTTCACAGAATATCAGCGTGAAAAAGTAAGCTCAATGAAATAAAATGATGTGTTGAACATTATAGTAATGTCGTCGGTGGTGTGTCTTTCCCAGTATAGCGGTGTTGGGAGTAGTGGTGCTGGGATCACTGGTGAAGAAGATGTGCACGCAATTAAGGGAGAGCGGATGCACGCAAAGTAATTTTCACTAACTTTAATATGATGCTGTTGTGTTTTGTATGGTTAGTGTAGAGAACCGGAGACACCTTTTACTGGATACCAGGCATTCCATTTTAGTCGTCAGGGGTGACAACGCATCTGCATATTGATTTTTAACCTAGGATCAGTGCGAATGTCTATAGGCCACAGTATACCCTTACCATCAAGTTGACTTTGTGCTAGCTTGTCGTCCTTATTCTTAGTCCTTATCCTGCTGCTGTATCAGTTTGGCTCTGTAGCCTCTCATGACACCGGGGGACTCCGGGACGATATTGGATAGGCGATTCTCTTGTGCTATCTCTTTACGCTTAACGTTCAGTATTACGAGCTATTGTATACCTTCGTATTTCCAAAAACTACGGAAAAGTAATCAAAAAATATAAAAATATCTCTTCCAGATCACCTAATTTATCACCGCGTTTGTCTCCGGATCGTTATCGTTCGCCATATTATCGCGGTGGAGTTTCGAGTGACGAGGAATGCCGTGACGTAAGGACTCGTGGCAGGGAGACGGCGATATTGTCCGACGTCGACGTCGATTCAGATGGTGACACAGGGTTAGATGGTGGGGACGAAGATGAGACCGACTGCAATGTGACGCCGGGAAGGCGGCGGGCCAGGAGGCGAAGACCGCCCCGTAGGCCTCCGCGTTCCGCAGGTAAGTTTTTTAACATTACAAACTATAACCCCTCGGTAAAATCTATTACTAATGAAAAAAAAATCTAATTTTTCTTACGAAATTTAGAAGCTAAAGATGAAGTTTAGAAGGTTTTACATATTTATACATAATGTGTAGAGAGACTGTGATATAGAGCAAGCCCACACGAAATCTTCTATACATATAATAAAAATGTAAATTTCGGATGTCTGTACTGTGATACTGTTTATAAAAAATATATAAACTATAATACCTTAGTTAAAAAGTACAACAGTTAACCACTCTCTATATCAGGGATTGCCAAACTATTTTGGGCGAGAGACCTCTTTTCCGATATGAACTGATAACTAAAACCCCCATAGCCAAATTACTTTAAAGATCTCTAGGTATTTCCCTATTGATATAAAATACTTACCAATTTCAAAACTTTTCGGTTAGTTAAGTGAGTAAACTTGACATCATTTTCTCATCAAAAC
>DWHP01009987.1:0-10023 GCA_018247895.1 Parnassius honrathi | reverse complement strand
AGAAGAAAGAAAATAGTCTCAGTGGTTTTATTCTCCACCAACCCAGCACACAATTGTGCCTATAGGGCACATAATGCGATTTTCTACTTTTATTTTTATTTACTTATACGATTATTTTTTTATTTTTAAATCACCATCACAATCATCGTCATCATCAGTACTGTCTGAACATAGACCTTTTCTAAAGAATGCCACAAAGCACAGTCCTGCCGCCACCTATCGACTGTTTGCATGTCTTACCACGTTTTTACTCCACAGCACATACTAGAATACCCTATAGTATAAAACTCCAAGCTCCCGCTACGAGAGTTTCAGCTGTTTGAGAAAAAACAGCGACATTTAATTATTTTTCTTTTAGTTTGTGTAAGTGCATTATTACGCTTGGCAGGCGGCTTGATGATCGCGGAGCCAGACATCTCGCACCTTCCCGCTGCTTCTCGTTGCCGATCTACTTATTTTACATCTGGTGCTTTTTTTTTAGAATAAGGATGACAAACGAGCACATCTAGTCTCCCTAATGGTAAATCGATGCTGCGCGCCATAAACATTTTACGTCTATCTTCGATTAAGAATGAAAAAACAGTTACGTACCCTTGAGGACTTGATGGAATGCGTCGTTTCCAGTAAAAAGGATGTAAACGAAACAGTTCCACCGTCAGATAACGGAAGTCGTAAGATCTTCTTGACATATTCCACATCCACCTTTTATGACACCTACGGTGCGAAATAGGTTCAAGAATTCTCTACCTCCACCTCCACAGTACCAATGTAATATATCGAAAAAAAACCTAAGTGTTATTACTAATTATCAGCCTAAGAGTCTCAGTAGGTGTTACCATTTTACCTATTTTTATCGTAAAATAGCAGTGCTTGTACTGCTGGGTTCCACTTGATCTGAAGGGTATGAAGAGCCGGTAAAGGTTTAGGCTGTGAGGCATTACATCTTGGTCCTTAAAGACGACAATGCATCCGTAGCCTTTGTTGGAAGTTGACTGCAGGTGTCCAAAGCCTTCAGTAGCTGCTTACCTACCATCGAGTAGACTAAGTTCGTTAGACTATATAGTTTAATAAAAAACAAATTTTTTTAACTAAAATTCAATTATTCGTACAGCCATGAGGATCAAGTAAACGCTATTCAGTAATAAATAGCTAGTGTCTGTTTTATATTCCAGACAGTTTATTCGCAAAATGTACTGAATAAACAAGAGGGTAAAAACTTTCTACCTCCTTTCAGTACTATGACACGTACAGCATACTTCGTTGCGTATTTTTTATAGAATAAAAGTGACGAGCACACAATCTACCTTATTGTAAGTGGATGCAGTTAGTCTACCTTATTTGTGTTAACAGAACAGAAAGCAACAAAAGTATGTTCCACCAAAGGGAGCAAGCCTGTGTACGGCATTGGAACATGGGCGCTATTAACATAATTTAAAAACGCTTTGGACTTCGACTGGATCATTAGTTTAATGGTGACAAGTGTGACTATCACAGCAGTGGCAACACTGCTATTAATTTTAAGCAGTAATTTTAAACATTATTGGAGCGAAAATAAAGATTTTTGATTTTGATTTTTAATTCTATTTGGAGCCAGAATATGTAATAAAAGTACCTACCCATACAGTAGTAGTAACACGACAGCTGATCATGTAGTCCCGGGTCAGGCCAAAAACTTGTTATCTGTCAAGAAATTCTCTGTTAAGGATTCTAAATTACTTAACAAAAAGAACAAGTGTTTTTGTTAAGTAATTTAGAATCCTTATTTCAAAACGTAGCTTTCATGCATAGAAAAGCATGTTACATTTATATTTTTAAACTTATATAGGTCGGAACACGTTTTAATAATTTAAATATATTTTCTAATCTATACTCATCTACGTTTATTACTATAATCAAAAGGTGAAATAATACGCTATGTTTATTTTGAAAGTAACATTAAGAAACAGTTACAAATCAGCAATCTTATTAAACGATTTAAAAAAATAGAGGCCGACAAATCGATTTCATATACATTTTATAACGTACGTGCACATATATCCGAAGTTAGTCAACCAATTTTACCGCGTTTTCACATATCAATTCATTATACCTTTGTAGTGATCACATAACCGGATGTCATAATATTTGAAGTCGGTTTTTTAATTTATTAGATGAAATTATTTATGAAATCTTATATATCTAATAATAGGTTTATATAAAACATAAAACACTGCAGATACTTGAAAATAAAAGCCAGAAAGATTTTACAATTTCCTCTCTTGTTTCCTTTTCGAAAACGGAAACGCTTCCAGTTTGCCTGCCGAAGGCATTTAGTAATTCCACACAATGGCCGAGATTTATCGTATTGATCGTGGTTGTCAGACGTGTAGAACTATCTATCTTGATAAAAATTTTACTGCAGTGACATCTGAAATATTATAAGAATACTGTTTTATAAAAATGCTAGTATTTTACCCGCTTGTAACTTCAAAAAATCTGCCGAATCTGTAATAATTTTTTGCTATTACTACTTAGAATAAGGAAGACAAACAAGCACTCAGTCCACCTGATTGCGAGTGGATGCTCTGGCTCATATACAGTTGTCTTCAATTAATCATTTTTATTCAATTTATTTATATTCAGGTCCTTGTATGTACATTTCAGGTTAAGTACTTCGTTCCTTGTCTCTCGGACATGTTACTATTTATGTAATATAAAAAAGTATGTAGATTGTTTTCAATAAAATGTTAGTTTTTGCAGCTACACAATAGCTGTGCTGGTCAGAAATTAACACTGCTGTGTTCCAGTTTGAAGTGTAAAGAGAGCCAGTATAATTACAGGTTGTGAGGCATTCCATTTTCATCAACAACTTACCTGTATTCTTTAGTACCTAGAAGATTGCAATGCAGTGGAAAATATGAATGACAAGCTCGTGGAAACTCCCCATGCGGTCGGAGCTAAGTTCTGCAAGACCCGTTGCAGAAGAACACAAAAACTCTCCCATCACACTCTTAATCTTATGGCAGTAAGACGGGAGATGAAGCTGCAGTCGTCAGCAGATTTGACAACATACAGGCAACTGAACAGACAGATCTCCAAATGCATGCTGCGGAATTTATCCAAATTTAATACTACTCGTATTGAAGAAGCAATGAAGCGAAACCAGGGCTCCAAATTAGAAGACTTCTGGCAAAAACCAGAGATCTATTTGCCAGAAAGAGCCAACTGTCGAAGCTGGAGACTGAGTGTGGCAGCATCGTTTCCGGAACACCTGAGATTTTGATTGAGATTGAGTTTCTATGGGCAGCTGTACGGGTTTCGCTACAGTCTGTGGATCTTGACTATCCTTTGATAATGATCTTTTTCGCACGTTTATCTCGTAGTAGGTGATCCACCAGTCATCAACGGTGATCAATGATTTCAAAAATTGGTCGGTTTCATTACGTTTCAATAGAGAATTGCAAATGAGTACACTATTCACTAGGTATCTTTCAGTGATCTCGTGTTGTACCCAAATATCGAGCTTCTTTGTAAAGGCAGGATTTTTCAAATGAGTCAAACTGTTTTGTGATCAATCCAATGAACAAACTTTTATACGTGGTAGAGTCATGCCGCAGTCATATTATTAGTATAGTTGTAGCACGAATGGGTTAGCTCGACCGAGAAAGAATTACACTCTCACAGAATACCATCGTACAATAGTAGCTTAATGCTTCTATGTTTTGTATGGTATGTCTAGAGAACCGGAGACCCTTTTTACTGGAAACAAGACGTTTCATCTTAGTCCTCATGGGTGACAACGCATCTGCGTTTTTATTCGTAATCGAAGATAGATGTAGATGTCTATAGGCCACAGCAACCACTTACCATCATGTGGACCGTGTGCTCGTTTGTCACCCAATCATATAAAAAATAGCAAGTTATTATTTTTATTATATCTTTTAAAATAGTGTCTATTTACATCAATACATCGCTGCATCCGATGAAACCACTGAGAAAAGCGCTTTGCCCACTCGTCCAACAACGGGTCTCTTCGACGGCATTTGGAAACGAACTCGAAGTCTTTCTTTTATTTTCGGAAATAAATAAAAATCGCAAGGTGCGAGGTAGGGATATTGGGCGGGTGATCCAGTAACTCCACATATGACGTCGCCAAGTATTCAATTGTTTGCTCGGCGGTGTGCGACGACGCATTGTCGTGGTGAAGGATGATCCTACTACAAGGTAAGCGTGTGTAACTCTTTACGGAACCGACTCACTGATCCGAATCACTGAAGTGATTCAAAAGATTGCTTCAGTTACATTGTTTCAAATGCATCATTTGGATGTGAAACATAACTTTGCTTTGTGCTCATTTCGTTCGACGTCTCGACTGAGCCGCGAGCGAGAGAGTGATAGGTGAGCGGGCGAAATAATTACAATCTATGCAAATCAGAAAGAGTTAACAAATGAGAAGTATAGCACTCAACTCGTACGGATTTTCGCTGTAGTTATTCATGCACGTAAAAATGACCACTTAGGCGATTACGTATCAAATACTATACGGTCGTTTTTTGCATACAATTTTTGCATTGACAAGTTGTCATTTTATGGCACAAAATTGTTTATGTTCGTTCGCGCCTGTTTACGAAAACATACTGAGTTCTGTTGAGGATTTCTGTTTAGGAATAATACGCCAGGTGGCCATAAATTAACGACTAGCCGCCAATCCTAAGCCTGGATAAAGTATGAAGAAGAAAACAATTATAAAATGGCGGGAAAGTGTTTTTTTACTTTTTTTTTCGAATGCCCTACATGTATTGATATCAAAACCAGCCATACGACAACAATACAGCCAAAGAGGTTTTTCTTCAGTTTTATACAAACAAAATACCAAGAAACTTTTTCCCAACCTATTAATTTATATTCAACGTGGTAAAGCCTTACTGCAGCTATATTATGGCTGTAACGTGAATGGATCGGCTCGACTGGGGCAGGGCCACAATCTTACTTAATACCTACGTAAAATAACAGCTCAATGCTACTGTTTCGTATAGTGAGTGTAGAGCACCTTTTCAGTGAATACGAGGCATTCTATTTTAATCTACGAACAACAGTCCCGGTTCCATTTAAAATAAATAGACAAATAAACGCAGGACAATATTGTAGATCAACCCTCGTGACTCTGTCAAAATCCGATCACAACATGTATGTCCATGAATTATATGTATACGAATACCTATCCGTTGTTAATAGGTATTAATCAGAAGAAAATTAATCAAAGAAAAGATCTACTGTCTATTTTTTTAAATTAAGTTTTTTGACGCCGAGGAGGAATCTAAATAAATATTTTCGGCAGTCTAATTTACTTTGAATAGTGGAACTTTCATTTTTAGACATATTAAATCTTAAAATGTAAAATATCGTATTAGCCAGGATCTTTCGTAACGTGTAATAAACAGGAGAAAATTTTATTTATTTTAGATTAGATTACAATTCAGTATTATACGGAAAATAAAACAGGATATGGGCAGCAGCATTTTTCTAATAACAACTTATAGTAATAAAAAAATTCCAGTAACCATTTTGCTTGGCAAGCGGGTCAAACGAGGAGTCTCTAATATTAATGAATGAAATGGTAAGTATAACTATAAAAATAAGTAATTGCCTTAATTTATCAGCCTCGCAATCCATTACTGGTTTAAAGCGTTCTCCAAAGTGCGTCAAGAGACGACATTGTTTTTAAATTTGTATTATTTAAGACACCTGGCAGCTGGTTAGCGCGTTGTCAATGCTCTATAGCCATATATAAGCTGCTTATTTACCGTTGGTCTCTTTTAGCGAGCAGGTTGCAACGTGTGTAGTTGGGATTGGCATTTTCACAAGTTAACAAACACTATCACACTTAAACTAAATATTATTCCCATCATATAATAACAGGAATTTACATACGTGACATTTGCTGTTTAAATTTCTATCTATACTAAAATATTACGGTCACGTGGCCAGCCTCAACGGAGACTATTCATCAGCACAATGACATGGTTATAGTGCCCGAATATATGCGCAAACACAGGTGCACTTTGTATTACCTCACTCTCATAGTCCGATAGGACGGTTATCCGACACGACCGGAGAGAGATCAGGTGCAGGACTAACTTTTCTTCACGTGCTGAGGTAGCCGGACTAACTATGACATTGGGACGTCAAACATCTCAGTCCCCTCCGTGATCATATGTGCTGTAAAGCACCCGAACCATCGGGAATTTAAAAATAAGTTAAAGAAGTTAACAGAAATATAGTTTTATTCTATAAAAGGGCGCCTGTTTGTTAACTTCCAAACATATACTCGTATCAGATTTGTTTTGAAATCTTTATATTATATTTAAAGCTTTGCTAATGAATTTAATCTTATTAAAGTTTCGAATTAAGTTGAAAAATAAACCGACGATGTAGCAATTTTTAATAATATCTTTAAAAGCAAAGAAATTTTTTCAAGGAACGACATAGTTTTTAAAAAATGAAAGTCGAACTTATCATTATTTTGAATTTAAGGCTAGGTTACCCAACAGTAACTTTTTCTAAATCCATTTTTCAAATATAACTAACTCTTTTCACTCAAAGAAACATGAAACATAACAGTCAAAATTCTAATCTAGACCAGTCTAGACAAAACTGTAATAATATCGAGATTGCTCGTACCCATGTCTTTGACATTTATATGGCAATTTCAACCCGTAAATTGAAGGTGAAGATAAAATGAGATGCTTTATTTGTTAGAATATGTTACATTACTGTTGTTACAAAAGAATTTCGATCCTAAATATTCTGCCGTTTCGGCGTGCAAATATTTTCAGATAGATAATTTTACAATAAAGTAGAAAACTAAGACATTTATCATTATATAATATAAAGATACTTGCAGCAATACTTACGGAAACTATGTTACGGCCCTGAGTTGCCCCGACAAGGGTCGACTAGGTTAGGGCCCATAAATAACCAGCTCGACGAGCAACAAAGGGGAGAGCCCAATGGCTTATGGAGAACTCTTATACGTATGACCAGCAAACAAATCGACTTACCTAGTTCCGGAGTAGGGTCGACCACCAGGCGACATCAGAGTTATGTAAAAGTAGTGTGGGTGTGTATGTGTAAGAAGGTGTACCATACGTGAGCTGACGTCACCGATGTCGGCGGCAACATCCACTTACGTTGCCCTGCTCCAAAGAGTGCACTCACTCCCGGACGCCGCTTCCGTTATCCAAGCTCCAGTCTAATGTCACTTAGCACAAGACTATAGTCTAAGAGTAACGCGACCTCCTTTGCCCGGATCACAAAGTTCAGCGTTCAATCGACCAAGTAAAATCACTTCGTACTATATCAAAATGCTACACAAGCCACATATCAATGCCAATAATGGCATAAAAGTTCCTTTAATCACTCCAAACTCGAGAAAGTTTGGTTATCACCGATAGGAACAAATACAATATCGTAAGAAGGCGGTCGTAATACAAAGCAATTATTATATTATTTCTCGCGACCTACAGATAACACGGGAGACACACACACTCGATTCTTCTAGACTATAATCCAAATTATTCAGTGCGATATCAAAAATGCCGCATAAGCATCTCCTCGACACAATTAATAGCAAGCGAAGTTAAATTAATCACTCAGTCTCAAATAAGGACCTCGTAGTCACGTATATTAACGAAAATAAGCTAACACAATAGCAGCCGTCAAGCGCTTAACGGTTTCAATATAACTCATCGAGGCAGCAGTAGCGCGGGCGACGCTTCCAACAGACTACTTGATCTAGACCCGGCTTGAAACAGACTGACTGAGCGGCGCGTCCGCCGCTCGCAAAAAGAATGCCACACCCTGCTCCGTCATACCGGTTCCCTGCTCGAAACTAGCGTTCTGGTCGAGCGTAAACACATATTATAATACAAATGGAAATAGAACATTTAAATTACTATGAATAAATAAATCTGTTGTCATTATATGTGGCAGATGGTGAATTAAACCACGAACATATACAATTAATAAATTATTACAATATACACACGAGTAGAAGTAAACAACATAGTCAAAATACAGTTAATTAATGAAGTGTATCGGAGTACGAAATTATAAACGATAGCACAGTAACGTATTATAAGACGCATATAAAACAAATAAAAGGGAGCAATAATTGTGTCGCGTAAAACTTGAGCAGGGCGCAAGATGGGCAGCCTCTCGGCGTCGCGTAGCTAGACCGCGCAGCTGGAGAATACTGAATGCTCTCGAAGCTGTGTCCACGCCATTGAATGACTACAAAGACACCCAAGGTGAAGCGCGTCGTTATCCTTAGGCTTAGTGCATCTTCCCGCATAAGTCCGTTACTCCACATCAGTCCACCCGATATAAATCAACAGAAATTACTGACCCTTACTCCTCCACTGGATCTGGAAGAGTAGAAGAGAGGAGGTTCTGGCGGACTCAGCTGGTTCCTCTGCGAGGTCTCTGGTGTCTCGGTGAGCAGGTAAGTGGGCTAAAGTCTGTTAATGGAAACTGTTGCGGTTTTACCGTTAAGATCAATTTTGAATGTTTTATCACCACGTTCTACTACTCTAAAAGGTTCTCTAAAATAATTAAATGTAGTAAAGTAATCTACGACTGCCGGGGAAGTTAAGTGGATGAAGTCGCCTGGTAATCTCAGAGCCTCGCTGTACCTATTCCAGGAACTCCGTACTCCGAGATGAATTAATGGAAGGATTTCATACCATTTTTGCTCAGCATGACACATGATGGCTGCTTTTACCTGCTGGCGGATGGTGGCCTGTTTATTTAGAAAGCTCTTTAAAAAGGTATCGCTCAAATTACCTGCCTCTATTTGTAGGTATATTTGAGAGCAACAAAATAGTAATATCCAACCTCTGACGAATGCATTGGTTACGGTTTTAGCTTTTAGCAGTTTAGCTTCTCAGTCGAGTGTAAATATCAGCTCAATTGATATAAACGAAAATACGGGCAATAACCTGCTTAAAACTTTGGATCCAACGAAATCTGCTGGTCCCGATAACATACAAGCTCACTGTCTTATAACTGTGCGCGTACAATTTGTGTACTTCTAACTATTTTGTTTAAAAAGTCTTGTAGTTGTATTGTTCCTTCTATCTGGAAGCGCACATTTATCACGCCTGTCCATAAAAGGGTTCCAAGACCGAAGTTACTAATTATCGACTGATTTCCAAGTTATGTATTATATCTAAAGTGTTTGAACGAATTATATATAATCAATTATACGCGGCCCTAAAGCATTCATTCAATCCGACTCAACATGGTTTTTTAAGAGGACGCTCTACTGTTTCAAATCTTGCGCTCTTTAATGCATATTTGACTGAGGCAATGGACAATCGCCACCAGGTAGATGTCGTTTACACCGATTATAGTAAAGCCTTTGACAGAATACATCATAATTTGCTATTGCTGAAACTGTCCAAGATCGGTATTAACGGCGATCTGCTTAGGTGGTTTACGTCTTATATAAATAATCGATCACAAGCTGTTGTCATCAGCAACTACATATCAGGATGGGTAACTGTTCCAAGTGGGGTGCCACAGGGCTCACTGTTGGGCCCGTTATTGTTTGTTATTTTTATCAATGACATTACCTATTACCTGAAGAAAGCTCACTTATTATGTTTTGCCGATGATATGAAGCTATTTCTGAAAATAACATCAATCGAGGATGCTGAGGCTCTACAAGAAGATCTGTCAAATCTAGAGCGTTATTGCTACCTAAACTTCTTAGATTTGAACCCTTCTAAATGTAGCTTTATGTCCTATAGTCGCAAATATAAACCGATTGTCTTTAACTATAAATTGAAAGGTGAAAATCTTAAAAGGGATTCCATTGTTAGAGATCTCGGTGTTCTTCATGATTCCAAATTGATATTTGATGTTCACTTAGGAAGCATCATAACCAAATCTACGAAAGCTCTTGGATTTTTGATGCGTAGCTCTAGGGACTTCACTAAAGCTAAAACTCTAAAGATACTATATTGTTCTCTTGTAAGAAGT
>DWHP01009986.1:0-10024 GCA_018247895.1 Parnassius honrathi | reverse complement strand
GTCTAGTGGTCGCAAACGTGGTTGTTAATAATGAGGTCCTGAGATGGAATTCCGGGTCGGGACAAAATCAGTTAATTGGTTTCTTGTCAAGAAATTCCCAGTAGCAGCCCGGAGTCATGAAGTTGGTTGGAACATTTGGAAAGTGCAAGCGGGCTTTAGAACGAACTTACCATGCGCATGGTCGTGGAGAAGTTTTATGGCCAAAAACCAATAAGTTTTTTGTGCGTTCATGGACTTGGCAAAGGCTTATGACAGAATGGACTCTTTGATGCTTGTTTATTTAAACAAAACGCCGATAAGAATTGACCGAGTAGCGACGGTGTAAAAATATCTACTACCCCATAAAATTGACCCGTAGGTCATAAGAGGCAACAAAGGGAAGCAAATTAGGAGTCTTTCTTATAACAACTAAAAATTTAAAAAAACTGCGGTTGCCAACTCACCTGGCAAGTGTGACAAATTTGGCAAATATAGCTGTGAACTTTTGATAGACCCGAACGTTAACTATTAAATATGTACATACGTGATCCTGTTCGTTGAATGGAAAAACTTTCTTAGAACATGAAAGCGCTAACTGCGTATGGTTAATAATTTACTATCTAACGATTCTTCGCAGTTGCTTGTAATGGGAAGCAAAGAACAAGTTCACGACTGAGGTAACTAAAGAAGCTCTCTTATTAGAATTTATGACATTGAAGTAACTTTTGCTGCGCGGGAACTTTGCCGTGACGTAACACGTAATGAAAACAAACCACTACAGTGCCTCAGACATACATAATTTTGATGAAGATTTATACGGTTATTGCTAAATCACGCATGGAACATTACTCAAAACAGCAGAGTTGCAGTGCGTAGCCTATTTTCGTGAATGATAAATTTGTTAGACGTAATTTTTCAGTGTAAAGTTTCCGAATGGTGCCGACAGCGCACTATTTTCGGTTGAGCGTTAACTAAAAGTAAAAATAACATTTTTGTCGATTAAAAACTAATTTTGTGAGAATGGTGTCGCACTTATGGCTGGGATTGAAACAGGACGCCACGTAAATTACTTGGGAGTTAATTAGTACATAAATATCATATTCTGAAAAAAAGTCACGTGGGAGCTATGATTAACATTATCAAATCAACCCGGATGAACTTAATCCCCATAAATACGTTTTTACGAAGTTAAATTGTTATTTTTGTGATCGATTCTATCCTTTTAGCTATTACTATAAAAATGCATTTTAGTTATCAGAATAAATAATAAAAAAAATATACGTGGTAGAGCCACGCTGCAGCTATATAGCACGAATGGGTCGGCTCGACCGGGTAACGATCGCGCTCTCACGGAATACCAGGGTAAAATAGCACCTTAACGCTACTGTGTTTCGTATGGTAAGTGTAGCGAACCGGAGACACTTATTTACTAAAAACTAGGCATCCTATCTTAGTCCTCAGTGGTGACAACGCATTTGCATTTTGATTTGTAATCGAGGATAGGTTTAGATGTCTATGAGCCACAGCAACCACTTACCATCAGATGGACTGTGTTGTGTGTACATTTGTTACCCTTATCCTATAAAAATATAACTTATTTTGCGTTAGTGAGCAAGGAAAGAAAGATCAAGAAAGAAAAAAATTGACTAGATATCGTTGGTTGATAGTATAACTGTCTCACTTGAACATAATGTGTAACCATATAAGTGTGTGTTAGTCATATTTATATTGTAGTTATAGATATGTGAATATTATTTGTAGTACCTATATTTGATATTATAGCTGCGTCTACAAGGGTAACACTGAAAGTTCTTAGAAAATCAAGAACTGAACAAATTAGCAAGTTATTAGTTTTATTATATCTTTTCAAAATAGTGTCAATACATCGCTGCATCCGATGGAAACACTGAAAAAAGCACTTTGCCCACTCGTCCTTAGGGGTTTTGAAACGCAGCCACTGCTTCCAGGGTGTCCATAAAACACTTTCTTCGAAGTTTTTCTTTTATATCCGAAAATAAATAAAAATCGCAAGGTGCGAGGTCAGGGCTATAGGGTGGGTAACTGAGTAATTCCACGTCTGACGTCGCCAAGTAGTCGATTGTTTGCTCGGCGGTGTGCGACGAGGCGTTGTCGTGGTGAAGGAGGATCCTACTGCGAGGTCGTTTCTGCCGAGCTTTTTCCAAGATAAGTGGCAAACAATTGTTAGTGTACCACTAGTAACTGTTTTTTGATCCTCTAAAACAATTGTTGCGTAATGACCTGTCCTTCCGAAGAACGAAGCCACCACGCTTCGACCTCTCTTCACTTTAGTTGGCAACTCCTCGGAGGGAAACACCTAGACAGCAGAGTGTCTCTTAGTTTCAGGATCATAAAAATAAATCCAGCTTTAGTCACCCGTAAGTATGTCGAACACAGCGTTTGAGTCACCTCCGTTAAATCTTTGAACCATTTCACGACATCAATCAACACGATGGAGGTTTTGGACCTCAGTCAAATTATGAGATATCCACCGGGCACAAAGCTTCCTGACCGCTAAATGTTCATGGAGGAATTTGTGGACTTGACTCGTACCGATGCCTAAGCTTGTTTGAATCTGCTAATAAGTCACTCTTTTGTCAGTCTCTGTCATATGCCGCACAACACTGATGTTATCTTCAGTCGTCGCCGTAGAAGGCCTTCCAACACGCGGATTATCGGCGAGATTAGTACGGGCATGTTTAAACTCATTAAACCAGTTGTAAACAGTGGCACTGGATGGGGCTTCATCGTGAAAGGCCGATCAAAGTCTATCATAACGTTTTTGTTGACTTAAATGACATCGAAAGTCATAAAAAATCATTGTACGAAAATTTTCTCGCGTTAAATTCATAATGACGTGACACAGACAATTTTCAATTTGCCGCCAAATCGTAAACAAATGACAATTAATAAAATACATACACTATAATATTGGCAAAGAGTTCCATTTTCAAAATTTGAACTTATTTTTTATTATATCGTTTACAAGTGGCTAGTTCTAAAATCTTTCAGTGTCGCCCTCTTAGGTATATCTATTACAGACAAATAGGTGCACAAAGGTACGAAGGACTAAGGAAAGTCATAGTTATTGGTTTAAATGACGGACCTCAAGAAAAATAAACCTTGTTTTATTATTATCTTTTGTTACTTACTTCAACTTAATCGGGGATTTACCAAAAATTTTATCTAATTCTTATTCAAATGTCTATATATTTCGGGGGATGTTTTTATCTCACATGATGTTTATATAAAGCGCGTTGCGAATTTTAATGGTTAGTGTGTTGTGAGCTTAGTTAGGCCATCTACTTTTTATGTCGATAATGATTGGCTTGCAGTCGTGAAGTCTTGAAAATTGTTTATCTAACACACCTCACGAGAATACTATAATACATAGTATACTATGTACACCACCTCTATATTTACATAATCAAGAATCAAAGAAATTTAAAAAATATGATACTACGATTGCTTTGGACAAATCCGTAACCTTTGTCTAATTTTAGTTAAACATAGTTTAATAATTAGGATTTAATTACCTCTTACCTATTTCGCCAGAAAATAGCAGTACTTCTGTGTCTGATGGAATCATCATGGGGTGATGAATTTTTTTAACGCGACCACTACACGGTGACGATGAATCAAATAGGTATTTGTTAAAAGAAAACTTGAGTTATCCCTTAAGCAATTGGTTTTTTGGTACAAAATTTATCGACAAATACAAATAGTAATGATTGCAATGCTTAGCGACAAACAACGCAGGCGTCGTTTTAATTCCACCGAATCAAAGTCTCCCCAACTATTAAACAATGCTCCCATAAATAAACAAGCATCACAGAGAGAAGCAGATTAAATATGTGGGGATGTAAGTTCACTCTGCGTATGTACAATCAAGATAAAAAACAAATAAAAATAGTTTGACTGGATACGACACGATAACATAATTGATTCACATCCACTGTTCTAGTGCAGCTACGAGGCGACCATAAATATTCTCTATAGTGTAAGCGTTGATAACGATTAATAATAGTGGAACTATACTTGGCAGTGATCCACGAGCCTTCCTGTAAAATTATAACATATGGTCTTTGGCACGCGTGTGCTCGTATGTACATACGTTATACAAATAAATATACTACACGCTCTCGTATAGTCGGGCACGACACTTCATAGCTCCATAAATTGGGACTCATAAAGTTATGTGACCGGCTGGCGGATCACTAAAATTAAACCTTTTAATGACAAAATGAATTACTACTAGCATTTATGACATGTTCCAGTGGCGAGCTCATACCTGTATTTTCATTTAATATCAAGGGATATTTACCTTACAGTGTCATATAGTTCATTTAGAATTATTAGATTATTATTTATTCGAGAAGAAACTTCGGAACTTCAAATATAGAGGAAAATATTATGATACAATTTTGCAAGCGTGCGATGTTACTACTCATCCAATGAACTGGTGGTTTTGTAGTGTGCGGGTTGGAAACTTTTGATCCCCTGACATAAATCTCCATCAGAAAATAGGGAGGGACGTAACCGGCTTAAGCTTAACCGTGACTAGTGACCCGAACGTTATTTTAAATATATTAATAATGATAAAATATACTAGGTAATTTCGATCATTATTTGTTTTGTAGTAAAGAATGTTTTGTCATAACAATGGAGTATTTGTACAGGACGCGTGCGGGATGCTTAAATATTGTTTCATATTTCGTCCCTTGTATGGAAGTTATTTTAGTAAATAGATTTGTATTATAGGAAGCAATAATCGTATGCTCTTAGTCAGCTAATCTGATGTATGTTTCGAATACAAATACAGAAGTGGAATTTTATCTCATTTTAATATAAAAATATGCAAAAAAGTAATTATTTGTTATTTTACTTTTTATCTGAGTTGAATAAGGTGTTTCCCTTATCCTGTTCTGTGTATCATGTATGAACAATCCGATTGTTTAACTACTGTAACCATTCCGTGGGCATGTAACCTTTACCAACGCGTTGTAGCAGTCTAACTCTACCTTGCTTCAAAAAAAACACTAGAATATGAGGAGGCCTGTGCCATGCAGCGGGATATATGTGTGCTATATTTTACCTAACTTAATACTTTCCACGGCAGGAACAGTGGGATTATCGCAACATTTTACTCTTATGAGATATTTTTTATTGTGCATAAAATATCAAGATTTCTCAGCGAGCTGTGGAGAGGGCCATCCTCGGAGTTTTTTTGCGTGATAAGCTTAGAAATGAAGATATCCGTAGTTGGACCAGAGTCACCAACATAGCTTAACGGAACAGTAAGCTAAAGTGGCTTTGGGCAGTTTATATAGCTTAAAGAACCGGCTATCGATGGGAAAGAAAGATACTCGAGCGCCTGCCTTTTTACCGGTTCGAAAAGCGTAGGACAGCCCCCCACTAGATGGTAGGAGATGCAGGAATTCGATTGATGCAGGTGACTCAGAACCGTGCTTGTGGTTTTGGGGTGGCCTATATTCAGAAATGAACTTGTGACGGACTGTAATGATGATAATAAAATATCTAAATAGTGAATGCATATGGAAATTATTTTGCTAGTCACACCAAGCTAAAGTGAGAACTTTGTTAGTAAAATTTCATGAAAGATGTGAATAATAATAACAAAAATAAATATTTATGTGTATTAAAGTGCAATCTATATAATATGCCCTACTGTTTGACGTGGCTTCTTATTGTTGAGAGCGTTATTACCAGATGAAGATGTTATGCACGCCGCGCTGCTCTTGTGCAAGTTAGCGAAGTTACCATTTCTTTCAATTATAAACACAATTTCAACAAAAAAATAAGTAAAATATTTTAAAATATTGCACAATTTAATACTTAAACCAAACAAAACACATAGATACATATTAATTTACATATTTTGAGAAAATAGAAATATATTTATTTATAGATAAAATTTTGACAAAGTATCAGTTTTAATAAGGTGGGTTATATACAACTTGACTTAATTATCCCGTTCGTTCGCACTTAATTAATAATTACACATAAGGTTAGATTTCTAGGAGATCTCTTCAATTTAATTCGTGATTGATTATATTAATTATATTTTAATTTGAATTTTACCTTTGAAGTACATATTATTAATTTCCAGCCAGCAATTTCGGAAACGAATTGTGATGTCTCAAGCCGTAACTTTTTTAGCGAGCGCGCAAGTATTTCTAACGTCTAGTTAGAGTTGCCACCCGTAGTATAACATAACATACAGTACTGTACAATATTTCTGTCAATTGTACTATATATTATATAAAAATAATATAGTACGAAAAATACTCTATTTTTATTCCTAATTCAACTGTTGGGTTCTTTTATATTAACTGTGATTAAAAGTCTTGAACAAATAAATTTTACGGAAATATTTTTCCTCTGTGAATGTAAAATTAAAAGAAGAAAGAAAATAGCATGCATTAATTTAATTAAAAATTAGTTGTTACTTTATTTTAATATAAATCGAAATTGCTCAGACTCCTATAATTATTTTCGGGGTAAGGTAGTTAGATCATTGATGGTCAAAGCAAAGAGCAATAACAAATATAATATATGGAAAATCACATGAAGGTTATAAATAAATGTGTATTTTTTTCTCATGAATTTCTCAAAAGTACTATTTTTGCATCTTTTTTGGAAAAATACTACATTTCTTTAAAAAAAGGTGGCAACACTACGTCCGGCTAACGTCAATCTTTTTTTAATCTTTACACGATATAGAATACAATTCTCTTATTATAATTTTATACTCCTATTTCTTTTTAAACACAAGGAATTTCTTCTGTACTGTGGAAGCGTTTTATTAGATTGTACATAAAGATAAAGTCAAACTCAGAAAAATTATATATAAACTATAAATTCATGTCCGCGGCCTATAATACCCCTGACAAATTCTTTCTTAATGTGCTAATGAACTGGCATGATTAGCATGATGATAATCTTGTAATTCAATAGACCTAACATCTTTGATGTGACATCAAAAACGTAAAATTATCATTGAGTGTATGGCAACGTATGACAGCAGCTGTCACTACAGCTTTTCGTAAAATTGTCTCGTAAGAGTGTAACGCACTCCGACCAAAATTATAATAAATTTAATTTAATTACGTTTGCTTTAACCAACGATCCGCATAATACTTAACGGGCAACATGCATTTGATGATGTTCCAATACAATTTTTTTCTAATGGACGTTACGCCAGACGGGCTTTTTTTAAACTTTAGTGAATTCTACCAAATTGGAAGAAGTTATTTAACGTTTAGCCTCTTAGCTAGGAACTAAGTTGTTAATTTGGTTTTCACTGATGATATACTTCTTCAACAACATTTAAGTTTTGATGCGCGATATTTTATAACTTTGAGGGTTATGGAGCAACTAGCCCACAAAAATGCCACTTTTGAATTTCAATTGGTGCGACAAATAATGAAAATCTACAAATATTGTGCGCTTGATATTAAATTAGGACAAAGCATAACATTACACGTAATACTATGATGATTAAGTTCATAATATTAAATGTGTTCCCAAAAGAGAAATTTTAGTCTCCCCCCATGCAAGTATCAATTACGCTCATAACCGTGGCAAAATTTTGCGTTAAGAATGTCATATTAACACAATACTTTATGTGTATTCCAAATGCTCTTGCGGTTTGTGATTGTATGTGATTTTAGTTGGAATATGTTATGGATAAGACTCAATATTTGATAGTATTTTAATTATTTTTTAGAGTTTGTTCATTTTTATAATTAATTTTACCATGCGTAAAGCGCGTTTCATTTAAATTAATATGCACACACAATTTTATACAGTACATACATTTTATTGTCCTACTTTTTTTTACCCTCTCGGAAATGAGGGGGGGCCTGTGCCCAGCAGTGGGACGTATATAGGCTGTTACTTTACTTTTTTTTATAAAATAATGGTGACAAATGAGCGCACCGAACACCCGTTTTTTTGCGAATCCGTGGTAAATGAAAAAAGTGACTTACAATAAGTATTTTTTTTTAATCTACATTGAATCAAAAGTTTCTGTTTCTGTTTCCTGATGGTAAGTGGATGCTGTGGCCCGTAGACATCTACATTTAACCTCGCTTAGGAATCAAAATATAAATGTGTTATCACCCCTGCAGACTAAGATGAAATGCCTCGATTCCAGTAACACTGATCTCCGGATCTCTACACTCACCATACGCAACGCAGCAGCATTAAGCTGCTATTTTACGCTGGTGTTCTGTGAGATCGTGGTACTTTTCCGGTCGAGCCAACCCATTCATGCTACAACCATAAGTCGCAGCGTGGCTCTACCAGAAACAAATTTGGTTTTGTAGTTCGCGTTTCAAAATTATTTTAAAATTAATGAATTTAAAAAGAAAGAAACTAGAGTAAAACGAGGTGTCTGTATTTTTCTTACTTTAAATATAGACTAAAATAGACGTTTGTTTAAATACGTATAGATTTTATTTGCTAAATAAACACGAATATGTACAGCATTTTAGCATGTTTTTGAAATGACAATTTCAAAATTTTCAAATTAAGTAAATCAAAACAAAAAAGCTTATATTTAATATTGCTGTGACTAATGATCCAAACTGATCAAATATTGTAAAGTATTCCTCTTTAAACTTTCCGGAGCATAGTACATTGTCGCTCCCCCGTGGTATATTATTGAGTTAATGGTATCATTTGGCGTTTTTCGATTCTCAATAGGCGCTTCGTCCGCCTAGCAATCGTTTTTTATTTCGGTCCGTTTGACAGATATCGATGCCCTGTACATTGGCTCCAAATGTTCGATAGACAGGTTGTTTGAGGTAGGTGCTGTGAAACGTTTTTCGTGTTTCAGTCCATGGTTGAGTGTGATTTATTTTATGTTTTTTCGTCTCATTTATTTTTATTTTAACATGTCCATACTGGGGTTTACTTACTGATTCAGTTTAATTAAACGTCGATAATCGAACCAACGTAAAAATCTTATTTAGCTACTTTCGTGTTATGTGCGATTGAAAATTTGGTTTTCTTATATAAATAACTACGATTTGAATTTCGAAAAAACACTGTCGGCATTTGATGCGGATAGTATAATATCAAATAATATGCTATCACGATATTTATTAAAATTTACCGATCGTAGCTTAACAATGTGTTATTATATATTGTATCAATAAATAGCACCTTAACTTGGCTGTAATGTAAATTAATATCTAACGTGTAGATTGGGTACAGCAATATATTAAGCCATAATTATACCCGTAACAATAGAGATACCCGACCGCATAATCGCATAGTCGCGCACGAATATGGGTGATCACCAAAGAATCGTATTTGTTATAGATGCGATCTTTTTCGCTTTAGGCACCATATAAATTAAAGCAAACAATTTTATGCTGTTCAAAAAGCAATTGATAAAATCATTTTATTAAGTAAACAACGATGCCTATTATATTTTCTAATGTTTATTATTTTATATGTATTAAATACAGTAGTGGCGGTGTAAGAACATCCACTACTCCATATCATCCCGTGGGCGTCGTGAGAGACGACAGAGGGAAATTGAAACAGGTGATGGCCAGCAGCATTTGCCTGATATCAACTCAAATAAAAAACTGCCGTCACCAATCCGCCCGCCAAGCGTGGCAACTATGGCAAAATACCCGTATTAGACAATCTATATGGGAGGCCCACGTTCAGCGGTGGAATTTTACAGGTTGTGATGGATGGAAACATACTTGTAAGTAAGGGGGCAACAGGGAAAATGATGCATGAGATGACTAGCAGCACCTGATAACTTGAATAATAATACAGTGCGGTTGCTTATCCACTTGCCGATTATGGCAACTACGACATAGGGGAGATCCCTGTGAGCTCATTTCTGTTGCAAATTTTGATAGGCTGTAATAAACGAAAAAATAATGAAAGAAAAAATAAAATCGTAGGGGAGACCGGGTACAATAGTAACATTTTGTACTTTTACCTTGGTTTCTGGTTAGGTGTAATTATTTTAATGAAA
>DWHP01009985.1:0-10024 GCA_018247895.1 Parnassius honrathi | reverse complement strand
AGGTGTGACATGGACGTTAAACATGATCTTTGTTTTGTCCATGTTCATCTTAAAACCTATCCGTTGGGAGGCACTATCGAGGTCATTGAGCATAGTGCTTAAGTCCTCTAGCGATTTTGCCGTAAGGACTATATCGTCGGCGAATTGAAGGTGACCTATAATTTGTATATCATTAAATCATTACCGGTGTAACGTGTCAGCCCTAACATCACCTTAATCCCTTAATCCTTCGAGCTCTTATCATCGATAAAGCAGTCTAATATGTCAATTTCATCTGTACATTAACGACATATATATGGGACTACAGTATATTCTCCTAAGGGTTGGGAGAACCCTAGGTCTAAGTAGGTAATTTTATAATGATTGAACACAAAACTAACCTTGTTGCCGGATGAAGATATGAAGAAGGCCAGACCTTCGCTACCATGGTGATTCTATTATTATTCATATAAATAATTGTACGCTAATATTGTAAAATTATGTATGTCTAAAAAAATATCCCGCTGAATGCGCAACCAGCAATAAATAAAGAAATATATTTCAATAAGTATTATGTATAACAATCTTTATTGAATAAAATTTATTCCATTCCATTTTCATCAGACGAAGGCAAAAACACCAAGACGTATACTGTAACTAAAATATTAAGAAAAAAAAACTAACAAGCTTTGATAATTATCAGGAACAATTCGAAAAATCATTAAAAAAACTACGTTACTAATGTCAACTGTCAAAATGGCGTCAATAAAGCAGCGCCCTTCTGACCCCTTATTATTTGATTGGCTGATGAAGAGCTATCGTATCATATAGCCATATATGCAAACAAGGCTGTAGTTTTTGAGTTATAAGAAGTTGACCATTTTACCATGACCAGATGACCATGTTACTCTCACGTACTATATTAAAAAAATACCCTCACACTAGGATTTTTCTCATGTCGTTAAGGTGTTTTACATGCATAAGTTACATATATCCAGGATCAGAACAATTATTCATACGACCTACAAAATAATTACTTCCAGCGGGATTTGACTCGCGGCCCGCAAACCAGCAATAGAACTTAATCACTGTAATAAGGAATCATAATTGTTTAACTATTTGAAATTTAACATATTAATAAAAATTTTTAAAGTCGAGCCCCTGACCCATAATATAGATTAAGGATCAGGTGATCCATAATCTACTACTACATACGTGAAACAGTGATTTGTAAACCATAGAAACACTTGTTTCATGTGGTATTCGAAGCCTTGGGCCCGTAGCGTGACAACTACTGCGCTATCGAGTATTATTTTAGTTCACTTTTCGGATTTATTACTACTTATAACATTATAATATTAATAATAATAATAGTAATTTTTACGTAATAGAGCCATGCTGCAGCTATATATTATTACGGTTTTAGTATGAATGGGCTCGACCGGAGAACGGCCATGCTCTCAAACAATACCAGCGTAAAATAGCAGCTTAATGCTGCTGTGTTTCTTATGGCGAGTTTAGAGAACCGGACAAATTTTTACTTGAAACGAGGTATCCCATCTTAGTCCTCTGGGGTGGCAAAGCATCCCCATTTTATTTTCAATCGAGAATAGATGTAGATGTCTATGGGCCACAGTATCCACTTACCATCAGGTGGGCTGTGTGCTATTTCTTCATCTTTATTCTATAAAAAAACATAATATTAACCAAATTTAGAGTGAAGCAATTATATCACAGGGCATTTACAGTCAGTGGATTTATTTTCATATCATCTGATAAACATAAGCTTTTGAATATAAACAGAGTAAATTTGTGTGATGTGTTACCTCTCATAGTCCCGTACAGACACATCTTGACAGGGGATCAGTTTAAACAGCGTTTGCCTTAGGAAGGAAGGTTCCGAGGTAACTGATGTGCGCAATATATTCCGTGGGAAACAGCAATGATCATTTGTCAACGCGCCCCTGTGTTCACTGACCGTGTACATGGTATGTTTTAATAATTACATCGTATAAATTCCTCTTACATATTGCAAGAACCACACTTACGTCATATATATTGGTAACGGATGATCTCTTTATTATATTTATAGCATAACATCTAAGATAGGTCTGCGCTAGCACTACTAAAATGGAATGGAATGAAAACTTTATATTTCAGCGTTAGATATAAAAAAGTAAAGTAAAGTTACAGCCTATATACGTCTCACTGCTGGGCACAGGCCTCCCCTCATTTCTGAGAGGGTTTTGGGGCGTGGAAGTGTCCGCCCCAATGCGTGTTGGCGAACTTCACATGTCTTCGAAATTTTTTTCCTCATTCCTCAGACATGCAGGTTTCCTCACGATGTTTTCCTTCACTGCCAAGCACGTAGTAAATCGGCACTTAAAATTGCAATTAATGATATCATTGGTGCCGGCGGGAATCGAACCCGGGTTACTTGCGTCGGTTAGATGTACAAAATAAAATTTAGTTTGACAAACGTCCGTTATCGTTACAGCTTTTTTAAGTCCACTGATGAAAATTGGCCTCCTCTATATATTGCTTAATAATAGAGATATTTGCTACAGTTGCCCAGGCTTTGCGAGTGGGTAGGCAATCGCAATTTTTGTTCTTTATTCTTCATCTCCTGGTTAACTTCCCTCTTTCGGCTCCTACAACACCCACGGGATGATATGAGCGGTGGACATTTTTACTCCACCACTACACAGACAACATTCGACCAACGTTCATTTTGTTATATTTTGAAATTGTTATTCCAGTCTTTAGTGAACTTAAATAGAAGAAGGCCTGTTTCCAGCCGTGGAACCCAAGAAGTTTTGTTTGGTGACGGGACTCCTTCTTTACCTAGAGGTGAGTTTGGGTAGATACAACCCTCCTACGGGTTCGTGACAATTAAAAACTACCGACTGAATTACTAAAATTGACACTGTAATTACCGAACACCAATCAACAATTTAAAACACACTAGTAATTAATCACAATGATCACTTTAATTCGCAGTTATATCGCTTTGAATTATTTACTTCAATTGCCCATTCAATACTGACTCGGTCGCGGTCCTTACTGGCCTGTACCTGGCCTTACTGGCTGGTAATTACATAGGGCCTCTTTCACTGAAACATCTAGAATGTTCGAGCATATACCGGTTCCGGCCGGCCAGGTGTAGAAAGTTCTAATATGGAATTTTCTAGAAAGCTCTCCTAGTTCTGCTACTCGTTACTAGATGCCGCTGGTGGTATTACTTATGACGTGCAGTAGTATTTTTACGACCAAACGTGGCAAAAGAGAAAGGAGAGCCTGGGCTGTTATGCAAGTATATTACTGGCTGTGAGGCTTTATTTATAGTTGGCTGTACGTGTTTATGGACTTTAGCAGCAAACTATCATTGTGTAAACTATAGGTTCGTTTGTCACGTGAGTTTTATAAAAGAGAAGGCCTTTGCCCAGATGTGAAAATAACGTGTAAGCTCTACTATATATAGTAAAAATAAATCTAATTGAAACATCAGTGGTTTTTTATTGTATTAGTTTAAACATAACGTGTGAGCATAAAATAGCAGCTTAACACTGTTTTGTTTCGTAACGTGAGTGTAGAGAACCAGAGAACCTTTTTACCGGTAAATAGGCATTCCGTCTTAGTTCTCTCGGATGACAACGCATTTTGATTCGTAATCGAGCATAGATTTAGATGTCTATGAGTCACAGCAACCACTTACCATCAGGTGAACTTTGTGCTTGTTTGTCACCCTTATCCTATAAAAAACCTACTTAAAAAGTCCTATGCAAAATAAGTTAGGAGAGAATTGAAAAACACCTCCACATTTCAGAAGAAAATCCTACTCTGGTCAGTCAGATCAGTACACTGAAAGACGATCCTCTTTTCTTACAATAAGCAATAAATAACAAACTAATGAGCAATAAATAAATTATTTTATTTATTTATTGCTCATTAGTTTGTTATTTATCGATACACAAAATTAATCTACTATTTTAAGCTGGTACTTTGTAAAAGCGTGGTCCTTCACGCTACGTCCATAATGTAGCTGCAGTGTAGCTCTAACTCCTATATGTCGGGTGTCAACCCGGTGCAATATCGAAACTAAAACCACGGAATGGATGATCGCAGCGCCTCGAAACCGTCCTTTGTGGTTATCTGCAGAAATGACTTCAAATCACCCACAGAATAATTATTTGTGTAGCCCACAAACAATTTATTCGAACTTTGATATGTATTTACGACTATACGTTGTAAGGCTACGCTCCAGCAATATTATGGTTGTATTACGTATGAGTTCGCTCAAATGGGGAAACAAAGTTCTCATAGAATACCAGCATAAAATAGCAACTTAATTCTGCTGTGTTTCGTATGGTGAGTGTAAAGAACGGAAGACCCTCATTCAAACAATTCGGCATTTCATCTTAGTCCGCAAGGATGGCAATGCATCTGCATTTTGATTCCTAATTTAAGATAAGATTAGGTGTCTGTAGGCCACACACTTATTCCGTAAAAAACACAGGAGAAATTTAAAATGCATATGACATCCAAAAAAATTAATTATTAAGTATATACCAGTTTATTAGGCTAATTCTTTTTGAAGCTACAAAAATAAAGACGGTTGGTTATTGACGAAACGAATAAAATGTTATGATCAGAGCATAGGGTTTATTTTACAACGAATTTACAAGGTTTGTATGATTTAATCGAAAAGAAACATCGCGTCATTATAATATTTGAAGCGGAAAATTAAAGAGATTTCATGATTACTTAATCTCAGAGATAATTTGATTAATATTTTTATTACAAAGTTTGGAACCAGTTTAGTTAAGTAAAGGAAAGCCTATTAAAAAAACGTCTCAAGTTTGCTAAATTATACAGTTTATTTTCGCATAGCTCAAGGACCAAGCGCTCACTGTAAATTTCAATGAAACTGTTAATTGTGTTTTAAGTGCTGATTTACCAGGTGTTTGGTGATGAAACAAAACTTTGTAAGGTAACTGTGTGTCTAATAAATTAAAATAATGTATATTTCAAAGTTATGTAAGTACGCCAAAACATATCGGGGCGGTTTGGCGGATATTTACTTAGATATTTACTTAGGTACCCACCCTAAAACTCTCACAGAAAGTAACGAAGGCTTAGGCACAGCTGTGGTTTATGGCCTGCAATTTAAGTTTTGCATTCAATTTTTAAAGAAATACTCCCAACGGAAGCAGAATGAATCATTATTCAGTTATTTAAGGCAGGTATTTGGAAACAATATTTAGTTAAAATCAAAACGAGCTTCATTTTTTTTTGTTATAGGATAGGGTGACAAATGAGCACACAGTCCACCCGATGGTAAGTGGTTGCCGCGGCCCATAGACATCTACATCTATTATCGATTATAAATCAAATTGCAGATGCGCTGTCACCCGTGCGAACTAAGATGGAATGCCTCGTTTACAGTAAAAAGGGTCTCCGTTTCTCTACACTCACCGTAAGAAACACAGCAGCATTAAGCTACTATCTTACGCTGGTGTTCTGTGAGAGCGTGGTCCTTCCCCGGTCGAGCTGACCTGTTCGTGCTACAACTATACTATTATATAACTGCAGCACGGCTCTACTACGTATAAAAAAATTATTTTTCCACACATCGCAATGCAAAATTTATTCTTGTATAAAAAATGCGTAAAGGGTCGAAATTTTATGGTATTTTTTTGTATATTTTCCCTTGTGTGTTAGATTATATAATTTCTTTTACAATTCGATTCTCATGTATAACGAATCCATAATATTATTGACTTGTGATTAGATCTAGTTATACAAGTAGGTTGTGTTTGTTTTACACAAAGTTACATTAAAGTATCAGATTCAATAACAAATATAACAAGTAGTCAACCCCTGGATGATACGAAACACACCATCATTAAGCTGCTTGTTACGCTGGGATTCTATGAAAGCATGGTCCTTCCCTGGTCGATCAAACCCTCTCGTGTTGCAACTGTAACGTAGCGGTATTGTGGCTCTACCATGAATATACCTTAATCTCAGTATAAACTTTTGATTTATTATAGAAATTAAATACGCTCTTGTGTTAAGGTATTCTAAGCGAGCCCGCTCCAACTATCTGGTCCTGTATCCTGAACTCTGACTAACGGAGTTCTCTTTC
This sequence comes from Parnassius honrathi, assembly GCA_018247895.1. NCBI lineage: Eukaryota > Metazoa > Arthropoda > Insecta > Lepidoptera > Papilionidae > Parnassius > Parnassius honrathi. The sequence continues at coordinate 3,897 of DWHP01009985.1, read as the reverse complement.
ACTTTGTGAGCGCAAGCATCACGTTTTCGGGCCAAAATCGGATATTGGCTTTTTTTTAAATTCTCAGTAGCAGGGGTCAGGAATTTGACTCGGAAAGCATGTAAGCCTGTCGGTCTGCGCCTAATCTCTCTTTGATCGTATTGGATTGCCGTCCTTTCGAACTGTGAGAGTATAAAAAATACAGATTGCACACGTGCTGTCCTGTGCAAATGGCTTATATCCGTTGAAACTGGCTGCTGGAGGACATAATCCCAAACACGCCTCTTCACCACACGCCCCACTAAAGGCTCTTCACTTAGGACATAGTCGAAATTGTTCATTTATCATTGAAAATATTTCAACGCGATGACTTTCATGAGCATCGTTCAATGTTTAACGGAAAATAAACGATGTGAACTCAAATAAATTACGTAATAATACGCAGTTTTATAAAATACTTTTCATAGTCCCTTTTCGTATATATATATATATTATGTTTACCCTGATCATTGAGCTATTATGTAGTACGTAAGTATATATGAAACAGAAACAGAAACTTTTTTTCTGTTTCATATATATAGATTATAAACAATACTTGTTGAAAGTCACTTTTTTCATTTACCACCGGTTCGCAAAAAAAACCTCTGCCCTGGTAAGAACCAGGAAAAAACCCAGCGGGACAATTTTTTTTTCAAATAATAGCTTACAATCATGTTTACAATTAACAACACAAGACAAATTAGAAATAACTTGGTAGCGATCACCCTATTACTTCAATGGCCCTGATAGAGATAGTAATTATATTTGTTTGTATATTTATTAGGTGGATATTATAAGTATTTGTGTTTATACACACTATATACAATTTATATTGATATACTTGTGTAATTTATGTATATTATAATATGTATATTTTTTATAATATTTCACCATTTATCGTGTCCTTCTTTTTTGATTTTTTTTGCCGCTACCGCCTCTGCTCAGCTTAATGGTTGGTTGGGAGACACTGTCTTTACCCATTAAGTCCACAAAGTATAAATAATTAAAATAACTAAAAAAGGAAAGGAAAAAATGAAATTGCTTCTCTTTATTTAAAATTAGTAACTTATTTAATTTGCTCTTAGCGTACTTTCTTCTTTCTTAATGGACATCTGAATAAACTGAATTATCTAAGGTACTGAAATACCGTGCAGTAGTAGTTAGTAGTGGCGTAAGAATATCCACTAACCCACTATCACTCCGTGGGTCTTGTAAGAGACGTCAGAGGAAAACTTAAGCAGAAGACGGTGATCGGCATATCCATGGTGATAACTCAAAATAATAAAAACTGCGGTTGCCAACCCGCCTGCCAAACGTGGTAACTGTGGCAAAATCCTCCCTACGAGGCAATTTATGGCAGAGGCAATTTCCAGCAGTGGAATTTTATAAGCTGTAATGAATAGATGATCTATATTATAATATAATCATTAATGCGTCTGTTAGTGATAGTGTAACTTGTTAAGGTGTTAACCGATTGTGTGAAGTCACTTTCATAAATCGATTTGTTTTGACAGGACGATGGCTCACAGCCACGCTTGAATCTGAACGCGTTGTAGTCAAGTTATGAACGAGTTATATATGCGTAACCATAATGAATCATATACACAACATACTTTGATTTAAAGCCAGAACCTATTTTATAGTTGTAGCACGAGAGGGACGGTTCGACCGGGGCAGGACCACGCTCTCACAGAATTCCACCATAAAATAGCTGCGTAATGTTGCTATGTTTCGTATGGTGAGTGTAGAGAACCGGAGACCCCGGAGAATCGAGACATTCCATCTTCAACGCATCTGCATTTGGATTCGTATTTGAGGACAGAAGTAGATATTTATGGGCCACAGCAAATACTTCCCATCAGGTGGACTGTGTGCTCATTTGTCACCCTATCCTATAAAAAAACCAATACTAAAAAAATAGCATTTGTATTATGTTTAAGCATTTTAAAGTTCATATTTTTACTTATCATAAGCCATCGTTTGACTAAAATACTACCTTTTGTTGAGATGTGATGAAGCACTGCCTTAACCCAACAAAAGCCCATTCGCTCTTGTCTCGAAGACACCCACATTATAGTCGGATAGAAAAACAGACGCTGGCAAATTAATTCACTCTTTGATTTTTACATTTGATTACAAAACCGAAACAAACTGTTTTGTTCGAATTCATGAAATGTCGAGTCAATCAGTGTGGTAAAGACCGCCAACCGCATGGATATCCAATGATGGAAAGGAAAGATAATCTAAATAACAAAAATAAACTGTGAAATTATAAATTTGTGTTTCTTGAGTTTTATTTAACTTTTTTTTTGAAGTAATAGTCACGAACAAGCATTAGTTCTACAGATGGTAACTAAATACCGACCCATCAACACCTACATATAGACTCGATTAAAAATCATAGTCCCAAATTCCGATGCGTTGTCACCCCTAAGGATTAAAATAAAATGCCTCGTTACTAGTAATAAAGGTTCTCTACACTCATCATACGAAAGCAGTATTAAGCTGCTACTTTACGCTGGTACTTTAGTTACGCTTGACCAAATCAAAACTACGTAATTATCATACGAAATGGACTTTCACAAGCCACAAACATCGGCCGCTCGCTTCTGTACCTACGTTCGAAGTACCGTAAAGTTGGCACGAGTCCAGCTTTAGCCAATAAACGTATGATAAAACTCCGAACACAAACACTGAAATGTAGGCTATGCGTCCATAATAAAACTGCAACACGATTGGGTCACTGACTGACATGACCGAGGAAAAATAAGCTCTCACATTTTCATCAGCATTATTCATCATTACGGGCTATAAAAGTCTACTGATGAACATTGATCTACCCACAGATCCTTGAAAGGATGATATTTTCCAGAGTTGCTATGCTTGGAAAGCGATTTGGCAACCGTAGTTTTTTTATTACTTTGAGTTGTTATCTGGAAGAATCTGGTGTCAAAGTAAACTCTCTTACACCGTCACAACATGGCGCAGATTACACAGAATATCAGTTTGAAATAGTACAGTAAATAATACTGTCTTGTTTTATATGATTGGTGACGAGATTCAACGGTGCTTTTTTACTGATACGAGGTACTCCATCTTAGTCTATAGGGTGATACTTAGTAATTCTACCGTCCTTTACAGCCTATAAAAGTCCACAGGTCTCCCTCATACGAGTATACTGCCTCATTTGCCATAGTTGCCACGCTTAAAAGGCGGGTCGACAATCGCAATTTTTCATTATTTTGACTCGTTTTTAGAAAGATACTGCTGCTCAGCCGCTGTTTCATTTTCCCTTTTTCGCCTCTTAGGACACCCTCGGGACGACACCCACTACTAACTACCCCATAGTGAATATTTTTACACCACCACCACACTGTTAGTACTTACAGATACTTAATAAATACAGGCTACAAAATATTCCATCTAAGTCCTGAGAAACTACAACGCATATGTTACCTTATTTGAAACTTAAATAATTAGTAATAGTTTGATTTTGCTATCATTTGGACAATTTATTCCGTTTAAATATTTGTATGTCAATAAATGGTAGATCATAGAGGATACAATACGCAATTGTTAACATCTTTGAAACAGAAACAGAAACTTTTTTAATCAATGTAGATTATAACAATTGTTATTGAAAGTCACCTTTTTCATTTACCACCGGTTCGCAAAAAAAAACCTCTGCCCTGGGAAGAACCAGCAAGAAACCAAGCGGGACTTTTTTTTTCAATAATAGCATGCAATCATGTTTACAATTAACAACACAAGACAAATTAGAAATAGCTTGGTAGCGATCACTCTTCCCAGGGGTTATTATCGTCCATAAATTCCTTAATATTATAATAACCCTTTTTATACAAACATAGTTTAATAACA
>DWHP01009984.1:0-10024 GCA_018247895.1 Parnassius honrathi | reverse complement strand
TTTCAAAGGGGCAAAAGTACGAATACATTATTATCAAAATTCACTGACGAAATTAACTCATATTTAGGAGATAAAAAATTTGTCATTGCTATTTTTTACGATTTCAAAAAAGCATTTGATACCTTAGAAACAGAAACACTCTTAAATGGAATGGACGAATGTGGCGTGGGACAGCCGCTAAACCAGTGGTTCCGTGACTATCTTGCATCCTTTGAGGTATTACTACTACGTAATATAGTTTGATGCTTGCTTGTGTAAAGGTTGGTGACACGCTTAGTGAGGGGACTGGACAAGGCTCAGGATGTGGGCCTATAATGGTATCGTCTTAAACTCAGGCAAAGCCAAGTTTCTTATCATTCAGTCACCTTATTTATGTCCTACTGACTCGTCTTCTAACAAATGTATACTCATAACTTTGACTGCCTCCATAATGGCCTGAATAATTGTCGATGTAAGCCTATCAAAAAAGTCGATTGTGTAACCTACCTCGGTGTTAAAGTTGATACTAACTTCTCGTGGTCCAGCCATGTAGATTTAGTATGTAATAAGTTAAAATTACTTCTAAGTAAAATTTTATGACTTAAGTTTTAATGTTCCTTCCGCTACTTTAAAATGCTTATATTTTTCAATGGTAGATTCGATTTTGGGATACGCTCTTGACAGTTATGGTCTTACATTCAAAACCTACATTGATACAGGTTGAATCTTCCTAAGCCACGTTCATTCTCCAATACTGATAATGTTGACATTCCCTACGTATTTTTGTCTGACGGAGCATTTGCTTAACATAATAATATTGTGAAACCATATCCTGGTAATCATGATATAAATTTAGCTAGATAAGTAAGTAAGTGATATCAATTTAGCTAATAAGCGCTTATTGAGATCTCGAGGAGAGTCTTTTGGTGTTTTGGCATCCAGATTTAGAATATTTAGAAAACCGATAGATTTGTATATTTATAGCATTCCAGTTATAACAATGACATGTCTCTTATTGCATTTCTTTTTTAGAAAAAGTAATGTATCATTCCATATAAAAAATAATTTAATAGTCCCATCTATTCGTTTATTAGGTCTATATCTTACTTGCGCACTATCTATGTAAACACTCGGGCCTAACCTCGCTAATTCGTTAGTTCAACCTCACTGTCGTTAGATGGCGTTCACATTGATTGTGTAATTGTGTGCGTGCATCATTCGAGGTCATTTGGCTTGACAAGTTAAGAAGATACGAATACTGACTCGCTCTACTACTCTGTCACGCCGTTGACGTCTCTCCAGCCCTGGTCAACGCTGTAGTCGAAAACGCGGTCGATTTGTAAAGCTTAAAAAATTGTAAAATATAATCTGTGTGTATGTAATATAAGTTTTGGCTTTTGTTTTTTTTTTGTTATAAGTAAATAAATAGTTATATACATAAAATGAGCTTTATGCTGCTTATATTTTATTGTATTAGCAGTCTTTTAAATAATATATAATGAGGACATCCACGACTTTTACTACCACCAGAGCGGCGCCTATACTCCAGAAACTGGTAAACTTTTATTTAAAACTAACTTCTCAATTAAATGACATTATGTATCAAAAAACTTCACCCCAGTGTCATCTTGCGACATCTAGTGAGTGAAAGATTAATATTAATATTAAGCCCTCATTGCTGCTACTTCTCAGACTCCCTTATAATTTACCCAAAAATATCGTAATAAATATAAATTACTTAAAAGTCATGTATACATAGTTTTTATTAAATGAAATTTATATTGTAACAATACTATATCGCATTTTTTAAACTTATCCCCACCCTTGGCAAATGTCAGTGTGTGAATGCATATTATCTCTATTTTCAGAATTTACAAAACTATGGTTTTCTGTAGAATTTATCGAAGGCTGTGTGTGTGGTATATAACAATGAAGCCGTTTCAGAAACCGGTTTGTTCGGAAGGACGAATGTAGTTATTTTTAAGTCAGACGATTTTCTACCGCCTATGGAACATAGCGCTTAGACGCGGCTCGGAAGAGAAATCGGTCTGTAGTTGTTTAAAAAAGCATTGTCGTATTTTTTTAAGAACAAGGTGGAATTAAAAAAGCTTCTGAAGGAATTTAAGTGCCGGTTTTCTACCCGCTTTCAGAAGCTCCATTATACGTCCATCTTAACCCGAGGTTTGGTAGTGGACTACACACTTATTCTAGTATCGCTCCAACTGACGCAGCATCCTCCTGATAATGTAACTACAACAAAAACGGTTGCTATGCTTCAGACGGTCGTCTCGATCTCAGGGATCGGTTCGGACGGTTTAAAGGCTCTGTTTTGAGACCACTGTGTTTAACTATGACCGATATATACTATTCGATATGAAGTTCTAAAGATTTTCCTTTTGAGATTAATATAATAATTATTATTATCTAAACACATATAAATAAAATTGAAGTGTCCGTTTGTCATATCGGAAGAAGTAAACGTGTGTATAGATATATGGAATAACTATATGTATACGTGGTAGAGCCACGCCACAGCTATATTATTATGGTTGTAGCATGAATGGGTCGGCACGACCGGGGAAGGACCACGCTCTCACAGAATATCGGTGTAAAATAGCAACTTGATGCTGCTGTGTTTCGTATGTTGAGTGTAGGGTAGGTAGGTTAGGTGTAGGTAGGGTAGGTGTAATCGTAGAATCGTACTGGAATCGAGGCATTCCATCTTAGTCCTCAGGGGTGACAACGCATCTGCGATTTGATTCTTAATCGAAGATAAATGTAGATGTTTATGGGCCACAGCATCCGCTTATCATCAGGTGGACTGTGTGCTCGTTTGTCACCCAATGCTATAAGAAAAAACTGGTTGTGATGAAACTTCACCAATAGATAGAGAGCGATGTTAGTGGTCTAGGCTATATTGTAGCCGAAAAACTTGAGTTTTTTTTTGAGAAATCGAATATTTGGTAAGCTAAATGGCAGTTTTATTTTTATTAATTAGCTTAAATTTAAATAACGCCACATTAACATATCCTACCAACCTACCAACAAAAAAAACTGTGATAGTTAAACCCCCTGTCAAGCGTGATATTTGGTAAATATATCCATATCTGGCATTCTTTGAACGATGCCTATATCCATCAAGGGACTTCGACAGGCTGTAATAAGGAATAAATCTACTAGTGGTTTTATGATTTTATACTCTTTGCTACCGACGGTCAAGTTCCAGCCAAAAAACTCTTCAAAAAATTGAGTCGTTCAGATCATTTTGTTTAACCGTTGAGATTTTAATGAGCATTATCTAACGTTTTCCTTTTACAATCTTTTCAAAAAATGATATTTTGTACAATATAATCTTAACAACAAAACACATTGTGGGTTTTGAGATTTTGATGATAACGTAGTCCAGTAGTAATATTGGATGACGATGGCGTCTCGCACTATATATTGGCGACGTAAGGGAATCCACCACCCCATATCATCCCGTGGGTGTCGTAAAAGACGACAAAAGAAAACTAAAAGGAGATTGCCGGCAGTATCGTCCTGATAACCACCGAAAATAAAGTAAAACTGTGGTTTCCAACCTACAAGCCAAGTGAAGTAGCTTTGGCGAGATTCCTGACTATAAAGCAATCTACGAGGAAGGCTTTGACTTTTGATAGGCCGTAATCATAAAGCTACACGGACCACATGAAAATAATAAGGAAGCAAATCGAGTTACGAACAAGCATTAGCATTATTGACGCCGCTGGGTACCTATAATCGCTTTCTCTTTAATTCAGAGATCATTATTAAAAAGAGTACTTCTTATATATTTGATTCCATTAAATGAGACAAATTTATCAAGAAAGGGCATTGTTTGCTTGCTATTCTTACCGCCATCTAGCGGTGGATACCAGAAGACGTCGGTTCTGATAATTCCAATTTTAACCCCCAATGGATTCTGCGCTAAATACTGTTTTGAAATTACGAAAGAGTTTCAAGCTTTGTCTATACATACGAATAAAATTGAAGTGTCTGTCTGTAATATCTAAATAACTGCCTTATTATGAACCGAGTTATTTGCGTGAATTGATACCACTACCACTTTTTCTACCATCAGGACGGCGCCACTTTGCAATAAGGTGAAATATTTGACAAATTTCATGGAGGGGAAGTTTAATCATTAGGAAATCGCCTATAATGTTTCATTCTAAATTATTAGTTATATTTTATATTAATTAGATAATTATATTAAAATGGATAAACCAAATTGCGGATAATCCCAAAAGTGAAGGAATTAAAAGGGGAGTAGAGGTAAGGAGTACAGACTCTGTATAAAAAAGTGTCCGAAGGAAAGCGTTAAATAAGGGTGGCGCCACTGTAGCTACAGTCTAAATTTTAAAGAACTTTTTATAATTTTTTTATTGAACAGACTTACACCATAATTCTTTTTACAATAACTATTTTGTTGCTTGCAAAATTTTTATTTTCAAAATCTACGTATTTCACATACCCTGTAGCTGCATTTATTTTTTAGTTTTTAGTTATTTATATACGAGAGTTTATGAAATGTTATTTACTGCTTACAGATAGATACATTTTCAACTATTCTACTATGAGAGATTGTCCTCCTTACCTCTATACTCCTTGCTTGTAGCAAATGAATTCACTACAGTCCTAACCATAGATAATACCTATATACCAGAGAGTCCTAACTAGGTAAGTAGTGACATCTGGTGGCCTGTAAAATATTAACCCTCCTTAAGACCTGAAACCCATTTTTAAAATTTTATCTGTCCGTACGAGCTTATCTACGGAATGGCTAAATCGATTGTTACGGAACTTCCCGAACATATAAACAGATGAACAATGCTTACAAATTTTGGGTTTAAAAAATACATTAATGTAATAATAATTGGTCTTTGATTATATTAAATCTAAATAATGCAACATTTATAGGATGGATCCTACCCAGGCGAAGGCAGGGCAAGTGTCCGTGTCGCGTAAAATACTCGAGTAAGTAAATAAAAGTAAAAGTAAAGTTACAGCCTATATACGTCCCACTGCTGAGCACAGGCCTCCCCTCATTTCTGAGAGGGGAGGGAGTAAGTAAATAATAAATATTAAATCTTTGAGTATGAGCGTAGATATACAAAGTACAAACCTGGTTTACCGTTCAATAAATCTAATCTTAATTTAAAACCGTAGAAGATTACTCAAATCTACGGTATAGAAAAATTCAAAATAACCACCTCGCAAGCACATTTGGGTAATTAAGACCTCATACTTGAAACTTGAAATATAAGCCCTAGTTGTATTTCCCTGAATGTACATTTACATCGTGTTACAAGATTCTTATTGCGCCATCTATTAATAAACACGTCTTTATGTAAAACATTCTATTTGAAGTACAAATACTGTAAATTTACTCTTTTACTTTTTATGAATAAAAACGTAATAATTAATGTCTAAAACTACTGTTTCTTAGTGGGACGTAATGTTGGAAAAACGCACAATTTTAAATTTGTTACGTTGAAAAATAAACGGCCAATATCGAAAAATAAAACGGGCTAACTAGTTGAAGAACCATTTAGTAATTTCAATCACCCTCCCTCCCATAATTCAAAGAATATTTGATCTAAATACTCAGATTTTGTTTTCATTCAATTTTGTACAGATACTGAATTTTGTTTGTCTAATAAAGCTCCCTTCTGAATTTCTAGAATCCAAAATTTCATGAGTAAATCTAATATTGTTCCATTTTTATACTAGACTAGTCTGGTCTAGGATTTTGTTGAGGTTTTCCGAGGTGTTCTGTTTCTTGTTACGTTACATACCTGAAATTTGGTATCAAGGTACCTAGACTAATAGGCGTGTGCAAGGGAAATATTTGAAAACTATAAATAATTTATATTCGGTGTCAACAATACATTTGGTGCGGTTAGTTTTAAGTACAGCGCTTGAAAATAACCGCATCAATAGTGTTGCATTTGAAGCTAACTGCACACGTTGACGATATTTTATTTACAAACCACAGTTTAAATTAAAACATAAAATAGTGAAAGAAGAAACAAGTGTAGCAAGAAAAAAAATCGAGAGTTTATGTGTTTATTTTGATTAATAAAGGGATAAAACTTTTTTTTAAATTATTAATACGTTTTCCATAATAAAATGTACATAATACATAATATATCTACATCTGCACCGCTAGCATAGTCTGAAGACAAAAATGTATCCCCTGATTATATCCACTGACATGAGGTAAAATCATCTTGCCCTTATACTAAACACTGGCCTATATTCTAGTTTATATGGAACTGACACGGCAACAGTGGAAAGGGGAAGTATATCCCTGTTTGACATTACAAATAGACGTACAACCCTCGTCCCTAGAGTATGAGTCAAATGAAAGAGAAAAAATGTTCTTTTTTGACATATGAAAAGAAACAATTTTATCTTACTTCATTAGACGAGGTTTTAAGTTTATCTTAAAACTACAATACAAAAAGCTCTTGAGCCTACTGGAACTCTATTTTCGTAACAGAAATTGAAAAATAAGAAAGAAAATTGCATCGACAATCGAACAATCCATTCGACAACAAATTTCTACGCCTGTTTCGGATGCACAAATATTGTTTTTTTTATATTTTATCTGTATGTATCAAACAGTAAAGTCATACCTTTATTTAATTCTGTACTACCAACATTAAGTAAAATTATTGAAAAATTTATTTTAGTACAGATGTTAGGGGTTTTCTTATAAATAAACTGCTTCATAAAAATCAATTTGGTTTTACAAGGGGTCGCTCGACAACTGACACCGGAGTTGAGATTATTAAACATGTTTTTTGTGCTTAGGGGAATATATTTTATGATCTTTCCAAGGCCCTAAACTGTGATCATTATGACGCATTAATCAACAAGCTACCATTACTAGGGTGTCAAGAACACAACGCTTAAACTCATTATTTCATATTTGAGTGATTGAACGGTTGTACAAATTTTAAATTTTTTCTAATTTTACTTTTAGGAATATACCTAGTTCGGGTTGTCCATTTCTAATCTAATTAATATGAAATATTACTAATATTTCAGAAAAAACTTTAATTTCACCCACCATGATATCTGACAAATATTTCATTTCTGGTGGCAGATAAAGTCACGGATGTCTTTATTGCTTTTGCCGCAATAGCGTCATCGCCACAGAAATCTAAATAATAATTGCCTTATTATTTAGATTTCCGTGGTCATCACACACCAAGAGCAGAGCAGAGCAGAGCATTTTCTGAGAACACTGAAATATTAATTTTATGACTATTGACAAACAGTGCAAAATTATATACACGTCCGAACTTGATGCTCGACCATGCTCGAGCTTGCAGGATGCATGCTCGAGCATGCGCAAGCGCGCTCGCGCCGCCGCCGCTCGCGCTTAGTATTGCCATCGCAATTACTTTTTTTACGCCATCAGCAATATCTCCTAGCACATCCGCATTTAATCCGTGTTAAATACAGATAATATTAATTTACATATGATATGAATTTCAATAATAACTTATGTCATTGTTTCTTTAATAGCGCTGTATGCTAGTTTAGTTGTCATCTAGTTGTCAGTGTTGTTTTCTATTATGTTGTAAATGATTGAACACTAGGTGTCGCCGATAAATTTGTAAGGTAAAAACTAATTCACGATGTAGAGAGCGTCCTACTGGACCATTAAGTAGGTTTACGATTTTTGTACTCTTCAGCAAATACACGCACTACATCCACCGTACATTTGGAGTTTGATTTCTAATGAACACATAGTATTGGTGAAGATTTTTGAAAGTGTGAAGCTGTACATGATCCTTCGAGTTGGATATTATCTCTGGGACTGTCGGCAGTATTCATAAGGACGCTGACGAGGCGATGAATTGTCGTCGACAGTGTTTAAGCGGCATATATTTTGCTCCCGCCTCTTGTTTACGTGTGAAACGGAGTGAAGGAGATAGCACTAACTTTGTTAATGGAGCCGTTGAAAAGTTAGAGCAAGTAAATTAGAGGAGGTTACAATTGAAGGAAACAGACGGAGCAGGAAGTACATGCTTGTCGAACGTGTCCAAGATACTGAAGCAAGAGGCTGGCGTCACTGACAGAATATCAGTGTACATCTGTATCATCCGTAGTAAGTTGAAGTGTCAGACCGTGAGTACATTTTATTTGTTTACAAGTTGTTATGTCAAGTAAAAAGAAGCAGAATTTGAACTTTATTTGTTAAAATATTTCAACATAGTAAAATTAATTCAAAGCATGAACTTTGCCAAATAATTTGTGTTTAGACTTGGAATAATTTTAAGAATTTGGTACATACGGGGAACCTATGTCCATTTTTCCCTGGTTGCTATTTTTACGAGCTTAAGGTTCGTGACAGTAAAAACTGTCGATTGAATTACCAAAACTGACACTTTAATTACCGAACACCAATTAAAACTTAAAACAGACTAAAAACTCATCACACCCAACACTTTAGTTCACTTTATTTTGCTCCGAAAGCTTCGCTCGTATCGCAAATTCAATACTGCCCCGATAGCGGGTTCCAGCAGCTTTAAATACACCTTTTACACCGAAACATCCAGAATATTCCAGTAAATACGGGCGCCGAACGACCAAACGCAGAAAGCTCGAGTGTGGGGCTTCTAGAAAGCTTAATTCTTCTGATCGATACTAGATGGCGTATACGATACAGACTGTTGTTCGAAAGATCAAGATTGACATTTTCTAGGAATCCTTCCTCACTCTGGTTCCCGACACTAGATGGCGCCAGTGCCAGGTACCTGACGTCAACTTAGGCAACTTAGGCACCTCCTAAGACATGCTCGTCCCAAGCTTTCTTGGCCCCATAATAACGCGCCAGGCGATCCACATGGACGATCTTAGTAGTCCCTCTCGCGCTTTTCACAATCTGGTACGGGCCGTCCCATTTAGCTTGAAGCTTAGGAGATTTCCCTTTGCTGCGGACTGGATTCTGCAACCACACTAGTGAACCTTCGTCGAACCCTTTGTTGTTCATTTTGCGGTCACACCGGGTTTTCATCTTTTCGGACATTTGCTGGCCCGATTGTCTGACGTGCTCATAAATGTCGTTCATTTTGTTCCACAAGTCATTTGCATAATCGGTTATACTGCGTGGGGCATCAGGTGGTATTCCGGTGATCAGGTCTGCAGGCAGCCGTAATTCCCCTCCAAAGTTTGCGAAAGCTGGTGTCACTGTTGTACTTTCGTGAACAGCGCTTCGATATGACAACGAAAACGGTTGTATGTGCTTGTCCCAATCTCGTTGCCGATCGTCTACAACTTTTGATAGGTACCTCTCCAATATCTGATTAAATCGTTCTACTATTCCATCAGATTGCGGGTGGTAAGAAGTCGTTTTTGTTTTATAAGTACTCATAACTCGGTAAGTTTCCTGGAATATTTGAGACTCAAAATTCTTTCCTTGATCGCTGTGAATCGCTAAAGGTACTCCAAAACGACAGAAGACTTCGTGAACTAGTTTATCTTCAACTGTTGAAGCTTCTTGGTTTAGAATGGCGAAGACTTCTGGCCACTTACTGAAATAATTCATCAAAAACATGAAATACTTGTTACCACTTTCACTTTCCGGAAACGGCCCCGCCACGTTAATCGCTATTCTCTCCCATGGTGCACCAACATTGTACAACTTCAATGCACCTCTACTACGAGTCTGAGGTCTCTTTACAGCCGACAACTTGTACATTTGCGACTTGTACAATAGCTTTTAGTGGTCAAACTCATCGCTGAGACGTCGCTCCACCTGGGCCTGGCAACACTGGCCTTCATCCATTGCAGAATCGGCTTGTTGTCCGGATCTTCCTGCTGTGCATATTGTAAGCTGTCCTTCCATTCGTTGCTGTAGTGGTCTATCCTGAGCATCCTCACGGATACCACTTCCTTACGCTCTTTCCTAGTACAATGTTTGCAATCTTCAAGACAAGGTCTTCTTGACAATGCATCTGCGTTGCCATGAGATTTCCCGCTGCGATGTTCGATCTCAAAGTCGTATTCC
>DWHP01009983.1:0-10024 GCA_018247895.1 Parnassius honrathi | reverse complement strand
GACATTTTTTTCAAACAGAGGTACTTGATGACAGCTCTAATTTCGTTTTTCTCCATGTTGATGTTATCTCTTTGACAATTCGTATTCAAATGAATGTATTTCCCGGAAATCGTCATCTATTTATATGATTTTTTAGGCTGACGTAGTGAGTATATAAGTAAGCAAAAAAAAATTTTTTTTGGATTTTTATGTGGACCTGAAGTAACCGATTATCATTACTTTTGGATCACCACTAGTATGCCGGTAGTTGTTGGGAGCACTAAGCTCGGAGTTGTTGAGTATTTTTACCAACTTCAGCTTCATTCAGGATTCAACTCTGCTGAGCAGCGTTCGGAAAATTCACACAACACATTTTCTCGTCAGCTATACCTCAAAACCTGAAAACGAGTTTGTATAACCAGTGCGTATGGCTAACGATGACTTATAGAACTGACTTCCTTCACTACTGGCCGTATAAGGGCGCTTAAGGTTGCTCTGCGACCTATGGTGAGGACTGTGCTTAGGTTTCTTACGTGATAAACTTAGAAATGAGGATATCCGCTGTAGAACCAGAACGACCGACATAGCCCTACGGATTAGTAAGCTGAAGTGACTATGGCTCAAATAACCGATAATTGATGGGAAAGAAATATTCTCGAGTGGCAGCTTTCTACTGGTAAGTGAAGTGTAGGATGACCACCCTACCAGGCGAAGTGACGACCTGGTAACATGCACAAAGTCGATAGATGCAGGTGGCTCAGGACCGTGCTTTGTGGCATTTCTTGAGGGAGGCCTATGTTCATCAGTGGACTTGTGTAGGGCTATGATGATGATGAGGTAAAGCATAGAGGGAGGAAGAATAGTATATGGTTTTCCGATTCTAATCGTATCCAAATAGAATAAAAGTTCTTTGCTGTACTGCAAAATGATCAATGAAAAGTTACACTCAGATTCTTGTCACTATCTGGTACAGAGTGTATTATATATGCTTGTTGTATCCTCATTTATTGTAAGCAAACGTTTGCCGTTTAATTTTTTTTTGTTTCGAACAAAGGTAGTTAAGTATCGTTTAACGTTTTTTTTATTTCAAACAAATGTAGTTAAGTAATAAAGTAATTTGAGTTTTTGCTTTTGATACAGTACTAACAAAGTTTTTAACCTTATTATGACGAAAATATTTCTTATTACTTAGAATACATTTTAAAGTTGCAGCTAGAAAGAAAATAAAAAATAAACAATTGAGCGGGTTTTAATTTTCATTCACACTAGTAGATCATATCTCCCGTAATGACCGTAATTTTCTACAGCGTTTCAACGTAATAACTTTTCTCATTACAGAATACAGAACAATATATATACGGAACTTACGAAGCGTAATGTTTTTATTAAATTTAGATTATAACTTGAAAATAAAATATCTGGCTGTTGTCTGTGCTGGCATATTTTTATTCTATTAAATATAATAAAGTAGTATTTTGTAATCCATATAGACCCAGTGGCTGTCATGGCGCAAGCAACGCTCGAGGGTGTGTTTCATCTTTAGGTAGCGTGTGGATTTTGATTGTTAATCGTAGAATACATTAAATTGAACTTCGGTTATCTCTCTAATACATTTAATTTTAGAGCCGTAGTAGCGTAGGGCTAAGCACTGGCCGTAAATTTCCCAATACGCCAGCTCGATTACCCGGAGCCGAAATACCCGAGCTTAATTTCTGCCGGCACCAACGAAATAGTTAATTGTAAGTGCTGACTTGCACGACTGACGAATGCCAATATTTGGGAGATATTTAAAGCCTGAACACGCATCAATTCAATGCGTTGGTCTAATTGCTGCATAATAGTTACAAAAATTGGAGGGGGCTGTGTCCAGTATGTGACGTAAATAACATACATAATTTCACTTAATAACATACAAATTTAAAATTAAAATACAAATTTAAAATTAAATGGTGATCAAAATCAAATTTAAAATGTAACAATCTAAAGCATCGAAAGTATACTGATCATCACCGTATTATATATATCATAGTATGATATATATAATACGGTGATAAAATATGTGATACTGTTACTTTTTTCATCTTTGGAATTTTCAGTTTAGTTTGGGACTTGGAAAATTGAAGGTTTTGTACTTTCTTCTACTACTTTACAGTATGCTTAAGCTCTCAACAGCGCTATCTGTGAGAGTATTATAAAACTTTTTATACGCTATTTTAATAAACCTTAGTCTCAACAAAGTTCTTTTGAGAGGGCGTTAGGTAATTATTTAGTTTAGTTCCAACATTAAAGCTTTTAAATCGGAGAGGGCGCTATTTCTACGCCAACATTCTTAGCAACTCTAATTCATAGAGGGCGCTCTACAGAATTAAAGAAGCTTTAGAATTTGAAATAAATCTATGTAGAGGGCACTAACCATTTGGTATGGATATGAGTGCTATTTTGGCTTTTAATCTTCCACGGACTCAGAGCTGTAAAGCACAAGCTGTAGAGGGCGCAACAAGTTTATCTTATATGGAGGCTTAAAATAAGAATGTTGAAATTAAACTTGTACACACGAACATATCTAGATGGCGCTTTTTGGTTATTAGTGAACAAAAATTTCAAGAAATAGAGTTAATATACATATGATACATGTTCTTCTTCTTTTATCAGCCCGTGAAAATCCATAGCAGGACTTGGGATCCCTCATATTGCAGGGAGTGCCTTATTTGCCACGCTTTTGCTGACAAATTTACGATCATGGTATCGGATCAGACGAGCACCTTTGACGACAATTCCCTTCGTCGTTCTGGGTATTTTGTGTCTGATATGAAAGTCAAAGTCGTAAGATAATCATAGTCCTCTTATAAAACCTACGGCACGGGGTGAATGATTCTCTTACGGCGCCACCTCACGGCAAGGTTCGAAATGTAGGTTTGGATGAATTAAATTTTATTATTCCAAAAATTTGGAATATTACAATCTTCTTCAAAAAAAGGAGTTAGGCTAATAAAAAAAAATCATTTTATACAACGAGCCGTAATAATTACTGTATGGAAATTTGTCATGTTTTACATATCGAAATATTTCGACGAGACATACGCGTAGGTACGTGGTATAGTGCCTCGTGGGAAATAACGTCTAAATTGGTAAATGTACAATGTCGCATCACATCCTGCTGCCATAACAAAATGTTTAGTGTCGACTTGGAATAATATTTGAAGATTATGTTAAATTACACTTTTTCTTTTATGTTTGTTTAATAATTATGAAAACGAGAACTTCTACCTACGGGCTGTTAAAATTTTAGAAACTTTGAAGTGGGAAACCAGATACATAGGCTATCTTTTTTCACCCTCTAGCGGTACGATATTCTGTGAAAGCGAAGTTTGTTTGTTTTTCATTTAAGTTGAACAGGATGGTATTTCAAATTTTATAGCGTAAAATAGCTTTTTTATTTAGGAAATGTTTTATAATGTAATGGTAGGAAAAAGCGATGAAAGAGTGAACATTACGTCTTTACGTAGCTATTGTAGCCTTTGAAATCTTGTAAAAGACTTAGCTAATGTGACAGATACCTTGTAACTCCGGAGAGAACCAAGATAGATTGCCTCACGTTATGTTTTTATTCTGACTTATATTAACACCGTAACACAACATTTAAAAAATTACTCCAGAAAACGAGCGCGAAAACATTGCGTAAGACTAAGTAGTTCTACTAAATCTATACACCAATACAACACATGTAATTTCGAGTAGCCCACACGACATATAGATTAATGTCAATTGTAAATATTAAAGATTAATCTAATTAAAACCTTAGTACCAATTCACGTCTTAATTCACTTTTACGAATCACAATAATGAAAACACCGCGACTATTGAAAAAAGTGTAATCCGACAATAATAGTTTTGTTAAAGTATCCTTAAATTCTGTTTATTTTTAAAAAAATGATCCGATAGTGATCATCATTTAAGTATGAAGCACTAAACATACGCTTTCTTGTTTTGATAATTTTATTTAAATTGTCATACAGTTATACTCGCCGCGATTTCGTGCCAAGAAAGCTGGCTGCGTTTCTTCGCTGTTTGGTTATAATTGGCCTTTGAGCGGTAAAGGAGCCAGCTCTCTTATCACAAGTAGCGAAGACCAGTCTCGGACACAGTTCCTTTATTAACTTCATCGCACGAAGATCCCACGGATCGATAATCTCCACAGCAAATGACATCCAGTTAATCAGTTTAGATGCTTCAGATGCCGCCCCGTCTCTAAACGAGATAGCCCTGAGATGAGAGGCTGCCAGAAAGTCTACGAAAATAGCATCCCCTACTAAGGTTTTACATCTCTTCAAACGGTTCAAAGTCATACATATCATATAGATGTCATAGGTATTTTACCATCGTCCCTAAATTCCACAAGTCTCTAAAACAGAGGAAATATTTAAAGGGACAAAGTTACTTCGGATGACAGCAGTTAATGAACCGTGACGGGAAAACCTACCAGCACTTTTCTTACATGAAAGTCCGTGGAGCCCAAACTCGTCGCTGCTACCATAAGGGCACTGATGAGGTGGATAAATCACCTCCGCTCCTAGTTGGAATCCTACGGCGATGCGCTAGCTTTCCCCATCAAGTAATGTACAGTGATTATTTAATTGTAAAGCGAACTAGTGTCTAGAATCCTTAGTTGGAAAAGCTAGAAGGCTGGCCTGGTCTTGATCACAATGAAAATTATAAAACAAATGTTTCTGCACACTTCGTACAATCAGATTATGCTACTGTTTTTGTTTGTTAACTTCTAGTAAAACATTTTCTCTGGGACAGAGCGTTCGCCATGTTTGCTTAGCCATGTTTGCTGCAGCAAAGCACACGTCTACTTTATTATTTAAAACTAACTTATTTATTAGATAAAATTAATTTTACGGATTATACCGCATTCATTTATAACCTGTTTTATTAATAATTTTAATTTCCTGGTGTTCCCGGTGCTTTACAACTGTTGAGGTGTTTGACGTCGTGATGGCATAGTTAATGCGAGTTTACGTAGAACTTAAATAGCATAGTCATAGTTAAGCTTACATTATCTTAAAGTCTTGAAGTGGTGTGCTTGGGTTTGAATTCATTTCCATTCACATTTTCTCAACATTCACATATTCCCAAGAAGATGTCTCTTTGGTTTTCAATAGCTTCACAAGTCATATTTAATTGGGATTGGAATTCTCTTGCCGTGGTTTGTGTTTTTTTTTCGAAATCTGGATGTTATGGTGGACACGATCATGAATATGTCAGTGCTGAACGTTGGCTATACGTTTTTTATCCGGGCTCCTATTGATCTTTTTTTCATGTAAATATATAACTCCTGCATATTGTAGAGGAATAAAGTTGCAATACAGATCAGATGAGTAAGAAAGCCAGAATAATTAAAAACCGCGGTCTTCTTTGGCAAGTTTACTCTAGTTTTAAAACCAGGCAAGGCAACAGCAATTCCCTAGTGTTAAAGTTGCTCAAGGTCTGCGGTCGGCACTTACTATCATTTGAGCCACATCCTCGTTTGCCCCTCTTCTATAAAAAGGTTACCCATGGACTGCAGTAGCCACTGTGGATTGTTAGCTTCTTTGTACATCCGATGGTAAGTGGATGCTATAGCTCATTGATATATACATCTTCGATTAAAAATCAAAATGCAGATATTTTTTCATCCTTAAGGACTATGATGGAATGCCTCGTAAATATATCGTTAATATTATTAATAATATATATACGTAAAACATTTCTGGCGCCACACTGCAGCACCTTCACTGCTGTGTTCCAGACTAAAGGGTATAGAGTTCCAGTTTAATCACGAGCTGTGAGACATTCCAACTTAGACCTCAAAGGTGACGGCACATCTATACACTTTTTTGTTTGTTGCAAAAGCCAATGGACTACAGTAGTTACTAACAATCAGGTGAACTGTTAGTTAATTATTCACTTCAGTTTCATAAAAATATTAACAGGATACGGTTTAAGACTATATTCAGTAAACTGCTTAAACTCATGATTTAATGTCTCTGCGCTATCTGTGAAAATGAAATTGCAATAAAATATCGTCAACTCATTGCACTTAACCCTCTATTACATTGCCTAAATGAACGAAATGATTCAGCACAAACGATGCGAATCGTATAAAGTAAAAATCTTTCTAAACTAAGTAATATTTTAGAATATAATACGAAAAATAAATTTTATAACACTAATATGTTTCTTTGGATTTTGTTTTATATCACCAGTAATTTGTGATACAAGTAGCTCATGTAGCTGAGTATACACATTGACTTATTTGCGTGCGTCGTAAAGGCATGTCATACAAAATTTATAACCCTAAGGAAACTCCGGAAACGCGTTCTTTCTTAAAGTGAGTTTGTTCCACGACTTACATACATTTTATGCTCATATTTAAATGTGTTATTTAGCGATATTGCTTTTGTTGCACTCTTAGATGTAATAACAAATTAAATTTCCTTTTTGTTGTATAACGACTAATGTTACATAGTTATCAACTTGTACTCTGTTTATTATAAAATATATTTTTTTTCTATAAAGATTTTTGAATAAAGAGGAAGTACATACCTTAGGATAGAAACTTAATCAGTAGACTACTTTTAGTTGGGTGATGCCCAAATACTCAAAAGCTACTCAATTTTGAGCTGTATCTATCACTTTAAGTCTAAGTAACTGTGACTCTACGAGACTTAACGGCGTCTTAAAATTAATAATGTTTGAGTATTTGGGCATTAATGACTTTTTTTCAAAGCCAGTAAACTAGTGAACTAAACCAGTGCAGTTGGTCACATAAAGACATTTTACTTGGGGAGGTTTTCCCGTAATCGCCAAAATTTACAGCTGGATTAGTGGTTGTTAAGTAAGAAATGTTTTGTTACTTTGATACTGTTTACTGTCACCAGAATGTTTCCGTCTGGATTAAATGGAATGATTTTTCAGGCATTATCGAAGGCTGTGACTGCATTTCTTTTAGTGTAAGTAGTTCTAACACGCAACCACTACAACATAGGATGCCCACGCAAGACCAATAAAATAAAATATTCAAAATAAAAATATATAATTACAACACCTGTAAGACTGGCCAATTTAAAGCATAGAAAAATATAGAGGGAGGCGAGAGGGATTTGAGGCGATTGATCTTACTAACGTACCGATATATATCCGATGTTTTTAGCGAATAATTCGTTACCAGCTGTATAAACTAAACTTGCCTGATAGGTTCGTACACATCATCCGAGCTTTCCTTATAAATCGCTATCGAGTGGAAGAAACCCGTTCTACGAGTTGTTTCTTAAAGGCCGGGGTTCACATCACCGGGGAACAGGCTCCGTCCGATCTCCGCTCTTTTTCACACTCTTCACGAGTGATATTTTAAAAGACCCAGTGATGAACACCGCATTTTCACCGATGATACGGCACTCTACGTATCCGATTACAATAAGAATAGTTTCATTTTGAAACTCCAAAAAGCAACCAATTGCTTAGCCACCTATGAAGAAACACCCAGAAAATAAATAAATGTCACAATACTCGTGGAACAAAATCCAAATTGAAAATCGATTCTCTATGTGACCGCCCCATTTTTTGGGAAGAATCGGCCAAATATCTGGGCGTCACGTTCGACGCCCGTATGAGTTTCGCGAAACACATGAGTGTAGTACGTAACAGAGCCAAGTTAGTCATTGGCTGTCTACATCCTCTCGTTAACAGAAAGAGTAACTGTCGCTAAAACATAAGCTCCACCTGTACAAAACCTGCGTTAGACCTATTATCACTTCCGCACGTATAGACATGTAAGACCTACACATGTAAGACGCTTCTTTTTGAACTTAAAAAATTCCAAAACAATTTAATCCGAAAAGCCACCCAAGCACGGTGGTATCAATTGAATAGAGATTTGCACAATGATTGTCAAATTCCCTCTATTTACGATTACTTTAAGGAGATGTCTCAGCGCTACTTCGATAGCGTCGAATCCCATTCAAAGCCACTCGAACGCAGCCAACTACGTCCCAATAGCAAACGTCGCACCCACACTCCGTAGATCGAAACGTTCTGATAAAACCACCACGACCGCTCGATCCAGTCGACCCAAACCTCGCAGGCACAACACACAATGACGTGACACAAATGAGACAAGCACCAATAGGATTATGGACAGGACTTGTCGCACTCGTAGGCGGGCACGACGCGTTCCAGAACACACCGCATACGCACCGTACACCCGCGTAACTGGGCGGTTCTCACCCCCCAAAACATCGATCGACACGTGCTGAACAGTCAGAGGTACTCCCCCACTCGGACAGCAATTAGACAGATAAAAAACGATCGAAGAGGCGACATAACGACTGGTAAAAATGCCAAATTATAAACCACCATCATCATCCTCATCTTCACTGCCTTTCCCTTTTTAATAAGCTCACCGCTTGCAAGGCCCTGAGTCGTATGAAGCTCTATAAGCCGCATAGGCTAGCAGCACTAACATCTCAGAAAATAGATAAATAATTCGTTACCATATTATCCGATTTCAATAGTTCTTTTTATTAAGAAAGTGTTTTTATTTAGAAAGGTATATAAATGTAAATGTCGCGACAAAATCATCAAACTATTAATCAA
Source organism: Parnassius honrathi (assembly GCA_018247895.1). Classification (NCBI taxonomy): domain Eukaryota; kingdom Metazoa; phylum Arthropoda; class Insecta; order Lepidoptera; family Papilionidae; genus Parnassius; species Parnassius honrathi. Next base: position 1,408 of record DWHP01009983.1, on the reverse strand, counting down.
AATATTAAAAAAAACGCGTCCAATAAAGAACTACTTAACTGCTTATTGACACTGTTTAGTTTAAGTGGTTAGTGGCGAAACGTACTAAAAATGTCATCATCATCATCATTACAGCCCTTCACAAGTCCAGGCTGTCACTCCATCTAGTAGAGTGCCGCTCTACCCTGCATCTGCCGGTAGGAGGCTACAACTTGAGACTCTTTATTCCCTATCGGTTGTCGGTTCTTCGAGATATATAGCCGGCCTATTGTCACTTCAGCTTACTAATCCGTTGGGCTTTGTTGGTCACTCTGATTTTACTGCGGATATCCTCATTTTTAAGTAAAATGTCTTACGATGATATTTAGTAAATTCTACTGCGGATATCCTCATTTTTAAGTAAAATGTCTTACGATGATATTTAGTAAAAATTAGTTATCGCTGGTGTTTTGTTTTGTTTTTTTTTATTAAAAATAATTAAAAATTACAGATAGTTCCTAACTAAGACACGGTTTGAGCCATTTTACAGGGTAGCTCCCTTAATGGGCCGTCATGTATATAATATTTCTGCCTTCAAATAACAGTGTCTGTACTGCTGTGTTCAGGTCGTAAGTGTAAGGTCTGAAACTTCGTTTGTCACTTTTTATACAAAAAAAAAAGAACAAATTGCTTACTTCTATTTAATCTTGTATCAATAATTTATTAATTCGATTTGATTCAAACAAACAATCAGCAAAAAATAGTATGAAAATTGTCGCAAAAGGTCACTTGTCGCAAAGCAGCCTATCTTTATTTTTCGTTTATACCGTCGTTATCCTCTTCTATGACATTAAACTTTAATGGCAATAAAAGTAGTAACATTTAAAACCCAAATATACTTACGTACTATGGCTTTAACTCCGATATAAAACTACAAATTGAAGTCATTATTTCGAAATTAGATTTTTCCAGAAAGTTATAATCGCTCAAAGTTTTATTATTGATCGAATGATGTAACAAAAAAGTCTCAACTTTACACTGTGTAGCAAATCGTAAGAATAAAACGAGTTCAGCCATTCTATTTATTCTTCGTTCCCACAAACATTGTAAAGACATAAAAACCGTCTCCTTTCGCCCTTTCGGCGACGACGCTTTGAATAAATTCATATAATTTGGAAGAACGAAAAAATGTGACATTTTTTTCCTTTTTGACGTTGAATTATATTGTTGACATAGCAATTTTTTACATATTGTTTCTGTAATTCTTTAAAAGTTATTAAAACTTATGATTTATTGAGGATTATAAAATTAAATAATTATTGTTGTAATTTTGAAATCTACACTTATATATAATATAATATAATATTATAAAAAGGAAAACTTTGTTTGTTTGTTTGTTTGATTGTAATGAATAGGCTCATAAACTACTGGACCGATTTTAAAAATTCTT
>DWHP01009982.1:0-10024 GCA_018247895.1 Parnassius honrathi | reverse complement strand
GCTTTGTGGCGTACCTTGGGGGAGGCCTATGTTCAGCAGTGGACTTGTGAAGGGCTGTAATGATGAATGATGATGATAATGATAGCCAAATCCAGACTTGAAACAATTTGTAACGAGGTATAATCACGCTGCGGCTATATTATGATTGAAGCACGAATGGATTAACGCACCGGAACCTTTAACCATCTTACTCGTAACGAGGTATTTCATCTTAGTCCTCAGGGGTATTAACACATTCTGAATTTTGATGCTTAATCCAGGATATGTATAATATGACTATGAAACGCATATCACCAAGTGGTATCTGTGGTGTCTATAATATATAACACATATTGTTATGAGCTTGAGGTTCGTGACAATAAAAACTGCGATTGAATTACCAAAATTAACACTACTTGCCGAACATCAATTAAAACTTAAAAGACACTAACAATTAATCACACAGATTCACTTTACTACTAAGTTGATACAAATATTTAAGTAGGGTAAAACTATAGGAAAACCTCTAAAATTATCAGTACGGTCGTGAAGATAAAAGAAGCACAATTATTATAATAATAAAAAAACTCTCAAGGTTTCAATCATTTTACAGAGATAGAGTAATTTAATTTAATTACAATTACCTAGACTTTTTTTTCGTTTTTTTATAGGATAGGGTGACAAACGAGCACACAGTACACCTGATGGCAAGTGGTTGCTGTAGCCCAAAGAGATCTACATCTATCCTCGATTACGAATCAAATGAAGATGTGTTGTCACCCGTGAGGACTAAGATGAAATACCTCGTTTCCAGTAAAAAGGGTCTCCGGATCTCTACACTCATCATACGAAACACAGCAGTATTAAGCTGCAATTTTACGCTGGTATTCCGTGAGCTACAGCATTAAGAACACACAGCTACCAGACGGTGGATGCTGGGTCCCATAGACATCCATATTTATCCTCCATTAGGAATCAAAATTCAGATTCGTTGTCACCTCTGAAGGCTACGATGGAATGCCTTATTACTACTTAAGTACTACATCTGGCTGCTTATTGATTGCCTATTGCGATTTCTGTAGATGGATCATAGGAGAAGTCATCACCCTATTTCAAATCTAATTTTTTAATTTTTCAGAAAGGCAAATGTTTTGAGAATGTTCTTCTTCATTGCCAGGAAGTAGGTTTCCCATGTACTTGGTAGCGATAAAATTGTAAATTGTTTTAAATTTTAAAGTTAGATAACTATGAAAGAACTATTTTATTAGTGCAGACCTGGATCAAACTCTGTTGGCTCGTACACAGTAAAATGATGATCGATGAGTAGCACGCGCTCACGACTCGAAAATCCTTTAATGAAGTATAGAAGTATATTATAAGCATTTGCTTTTGTACAATATTAAGGGTGATGCTGTGTTGGTGATCTCGTCTTTAAGAGGCGACAGATAGAAACTGTAACATGAGGGTAGCTATGGCCGCTACGTCCTTAAGGAAGCACTCTATGAGGAAGAGCTGAGATCAGTACCAGTGTAATCAATATAACAACGGATCAGTAACCTAAAGTGGTTTTGAGCCGGCCATATGGCTTAAAAACCTACCTATCAGTCGAGAAAAGATTTTTAAGTAGTAGCATCGCACCGCTAAGTGGAATATAGGGTGACCTCCCTCTAGATGGAGTGAGGACATGTGAACGCGTTTTGTGACATTCCTTGCGGGAGACGTATATGAAAAAGCGAACCAGTGAAAGGCTGTAATGATGATGATAATAAATTAACAAGTTTTTTTATATTCAAATTGAAAGGCAATTGAAGACAAGTTCTATAAGCAAAATGACTTGGCTTCTGAAAAGGTGGATATCTTGACCCATCCCGCTCACAGTCCAGAACTTCTGCGATTTTCGACACTACTTAGGCCTCCCCCATTGATTGCCACTTAGGAGGAGTCTTTTATTTTTCGTCGTTCTTATAAAGACGCTGCTACCCATCTCCTGATTTGTTTCCTTCAGTCGCCTCTTACGACAGCCACGAGATGATATGCAACACATCACAACTTCCACTCTGCTGACACCTAGATCGATCTTACGTTCGTCTCCTCCGTTGAACACGTTGTTTATTATAGACAATTCCCTGCTGTTGGATTTTCAGGGCATGACCTGCTTTTCCTGTCAAATAAGTTAAAGTTTCCCAAGTCTTTATTCGTGTCTATCTCTATTCGAAGTTTTGCTAGACTAGATAGAGATAACTAAAATGTGATGTGAATGCTATTGATTGGTCGTCTGTATATGCTGCATAACAGTTGATAAAAAGACGACTTATTTAACCACGACACTACATTGGGACTTGTATAATGAACGTGTTCTTAAGCGTGCTGATTGACTTATACGTCCTACTATTCCATGGATCACGACTGAGGTAAGAATGGCTATGGCAAAGCGCGAATGAACATTTCGTTCTTTTTATGATGAATTGCATCTTTATAAATTTTCAAGCATATAAAAAGCTGCAAGAAATCGATTCAATCAGATGGTGAGAGCTGCTTAACGCCAACATATTCACGAATAAGTACTTAATTAATCTTTGGTTGATATATGGTAGTTTCTCAATACGCTCAGATACGGAAAATTGCAATTTAACTATATTAGCATCACCTTTTCTCCTGATTGTTTTAATCTACATTTTCTTTCTTCTCAAATAATTTCTGAAAATTATAGAGTGAATGCTATCTCATTTATAAAATCCATGCCACCTTATTCAGATGAAACTTTCTCCTTTTCTCCTGTAGACAAAGACAAGGTACGCAAATCACTTACTTCTATAAAATCGAAAGCCATTAATTGTGATGATGTGAGTATTGTAATGATTTTGCACATGTTGGATACTGTTTTACACGTGATTGGGGGATTTCAGTGCTATATCTAATTTCAGACCAATTTCTATCCTGCCTTTTCTCTCTAAAGTTCTTGAAGCTATTGCCCATAAACAGATTTATTCTTTTGTTTTCTCAAAGAATATTTTTTCCCATATCAGTAGGGTTCCCGCCCTGATCATTCTACAACTACTGCTCTTCTCAAGGTGAAAGAAGATACCCGCGAGGGGATGGAAAAATCAAAATTGACCGTTCTCAGCTTATTTCATTTTGCATTTGTTTCTGTTCACCATGATATCTTGTTAGCTCTTCTTTCTCATTTGAATATCTCATCTTCAGTACAGGTATGGTTCTCATCATATCTTTGACGGCGCTAAGAGGCCGTGCATACAGGTCATATAATATCTGACTAGTGTGATGTGTCTACTGGCGTCCTTCAGGGCTTTATTATCTCTCTTCTTCTCTTTTCCATTTTTATCAATCTCATCACATTAAATCTCAAGTGCTATTAACATCTGTATGCCGAAGATTTATAGTTATATGCGTAAGTAAAACCCTCAAATATCTTTAATGATATTTCATTATTAAATGACGATTTGAAATATATCTCCAAATTGTCCATTCTATACGACATAATCGTAAACCCATCTAAATGCCAAACTTAATCTTAGGTAGCCCGAGATTATTACCTAAACTAGATATTCCCACCCCACCATCAATTAAGTTTAGTAATATTGTCATAACATGTTCTCCCCATGTGAAGAAAAACCATGGTCCCCATGTTGAGGGTTGCTTAGCTTGGAACAAACATATACAGGAGGTGAGTTGCAAAGCTACAGGAACTTTGCGATCTCTATATATCGTTTAAAAACTTCCTTCCTACCAAATATTAAGATTTTACTTGTCGAGTCCCTTATTCTACCAATTATTGACTATGTGTATTGGATCGTTTGCTTAACAAATGCATTAGATACATTAATGGTCTTCGTAAATATGACCACGTATCTTCTTTTCGCAATCAGCTAAATTGGCTGCGTATCCGTCAGCGCAAATATGTAAGGATACTCTGCATCCTTTTTAAAATTCTGAACGATCCGTGTGTTCCCGAGTATCTAAAATTCAAATTTAATACCTGGGAGGTTCTTTCCTTTCCTCGGTTAATCTTAAGTTGCTCATTTCTTTACACCGTACTGGTTACTTATCTCAGTTTTTCGCCATCACGCCCATCAACCAGACTGTAATCGACATCCCTCTTGGCATTAAAAAGGCTCCCAATAAGTTTCTTTTTAAAAATCTATTCCGTAAGCATGTGAAAAAATCGTTGCAAGGTTGAACTAACACAGTGATTATTTTCATACATATTTCATATTTGTTTTGTCGTAGATAACCTTTATATGTATTATGTACGTATATACACGTAACTCCTTAACTTTTACCTTTTAATTAACCTTTTCTATTTTTATTATTGCACAGTCTGTTATATGTCTATATCTGTTTAGCCTTATGATTGACTGGGAGAGAATGCCCTACGGCATTAAGTCCGCCATATGTACAACTATATGCATTAAAACATATATAAGTAAATAGATATGGTGTAGTGGATATTCTTACACTGTCAATACGCGGTTTTTGTTTCGTGATTTTGTTATTTAAAAAACAAATCATTCGTTAAGAGATTCAAAAGTTACGGAACCAGAAAAGGATGTAAACTTTCAACCAGCACGTGAAAAATATGCCCTCGGACCAATGGTCCCTTTGTTTTCAAAATATTTCGAAAGAATGAAAATATGCCTAATATTTAATGTTTTGAAAAGCAGTCAATAAACTATTTTACGTACAAATTGTTTTATTTATGAGTTACCCAAAGCTTTCACTGTATCTGCTTGTTATTTACAGAAAATAGAAAGGTAAATAAAATAATACCCACAACATTTCTTTCACATTCTAGTCCTATACATATTATAATTGCAAACGCAGAACACAGGGTATATTATCTTTAGAAATCAACATGTAATACTAAAACTGAGAATAACCGAAATTTCGGATGGTTTGTAAAAATAAACGTGGTGGTATTGATTTACGTTTTAGCCAAATAAATGCTTTCTCTGATTTGCTTTTTACCTTATTCAGACAAAGATTCGGTTTAAATCGCATTTTGGCGTAGAAAGCGCAAGTTCTAAAGGTTTTTATCCATGTTATTGTAAACAATTTGGTTTTCTGCGTCCTTATGTGATGTTTTTCAACATGTTTTAACGAGCATGTGAATAACATATGGTTACTCTCTTTATAAACTTTCCGGTGAAGCAAAGAAAAACAAGGCATAATGACTATTCGATAAAGAAAAGACTAATACATTATAAAATAAAGCTAAAATTACACAAATGCTAAGGATATGGTATTGGGTATGATATTGAAACTTTGAAATATTTTAATAAATACAATTTAACTACTAATTGCTTCGACATTACCTTTTTTTTAGTATTGATTTCAGAAAAACATTGTTGAAAACGGCCGGTGAATCAACACGTGCCCAAAGTTTTTAATGATTATTAATATTTATGTATCGAAGTTATCACGCTTGATTTTGTAATACGTCCACTCGCTACGGATTCATGCGTAGTACTGGACGTGGACGCAGTAATGGCGCCCGAGTATATCGACTCGCGCGGCGCTTGCGCACAGAACAAGCGAGTCGAGAGTTTCTCTAATTACTAACGTTTTACGTGCGAGTGAGGAAACGCGCGTCTTCATCTGGATGGAATATCTGTAGCTCTAGTATCTCGGGAACACGCGAGTGTCTACGTGCGAGTCGACTTGCGCGTAAAACGCCTCATGTGGACAGGCTCTTTTACCCAAAGAATTGTTCACAACGATTACTTAGAAGAAAGGTTTACAAAAACTATACATTTAAGATAAAAAATAAAATAAACATAAGTCGATGACAGTTGAGGAAAGTTGAAATGATTAAAGAAAGGATAGGAAGTATAATTGGAAATATTAGAGTTCCATGTAATAAGCTTTGAGAAGTTTTTTGAAAGAAAAAGTGATTGAGCACGGTGAATATGTTTAGAGGCAAGAAGTTTCACAAGTGTTCAGATATAATACAAAAGATTCACTGAAGAAGTACGTTGAATCTACGGAGTAAGAAAAGACGGATTGTTAGAGCCGTTTTCACTACTCGAAAAGCCTTAGTCTAACTTAAAATCCGCCATCATTATCATTCAGAAATATAAAAAAAATTCCATGAGGTAGTTCGATATCCGTTTTACGTGATCTCATAATAATTGTAGGCATGAATGTCTAAACGCTATAACATCGACGCGGTTAATATCGCGGGGCGAAAAGCTACCCTATTCATATATTATAAATAAAATAGAAGTCCCTGAGTGTAATACGAAAAACTGCCTTTGAGCTCAGAGGGTTATTTGCATGTCCTGTAGGCATGAATAACCATTCTTAAATTTTTTATTTTGTCTGTAAAACGTAAAGTTAATTAAGTTGCGTAATTACATTTTTAGATTAAATGTGTATTATTTATTGTGTAGGTACTGTAAAGTATTATATTTAAATACAATGGGGTAAAGTGGAAGAATTATAACACCATTTAATTAATTAATGCCACCGATGCGTTCATACATATAATGTTGTATTTATCATTTTATACTTTGAAAATGATTTTCTATTCTACCAGGGAGTTTCTGTATAAATAATGGGTTGTCTTAAGATTGGTTTCGGGTCACGCGGGTGTTGAAGGCAATGAATTTGCCGACAAACCTGCACGGGATGGCTCAAAGAGTACAAAATTTGGACCTGAGCCATTTTGTGGAATCTCAAGAATCCTGGCCCGATTGACCCTTGAAACTCTTTATCACAATAATCACTTAAGATCTGGTCTGACACACCAGGCTTTAAGCATTCTAAAACCTTAATCCGGGCCTTTGATCGTAAATTCGCTTCAGAAGCCTTGAGATTAAGTAAAAATAAATTGCGCATTCAAGCAAGAGCCCTAACTGGACACTGTTGTCTTAAAAAGCACGTGTCCATCTTGGGACAACATAACTCAAGAATGTGTCGGTTCTATTCCATAACGGAAGAAACGCCTCTTAACTGATTGCGGACCCTTAATGCGCAAACGTAACACTCATCTGGGAAACTAGGTACTCTGCCCAGAAGAAGTGAAATTGCTCACGGCTAAGCAACTCCTTCTATTCATTGAAGACATAGCAATGAAGGCTTAGCAGTGAACTATAGCCATAGCAGCGATCACAATAGATGTTTTAGGTCGCAGTGATATTGGTCTCCTTGCCTAGACCTGCATAGCTGCTCGCACGTAATAAAAAAAATATTTAAAAAAAAACGCAGGCTGTTTGGCGACGAGTAGCATCGTCAATGGTTTGAGACATCTGATATACCTTATCTGCCTCCAAAGTTTGATGAATAAAGCAAATACTGTCTGCAAACGGATATTAGTGGGATTGTAGCTTGTAGTTTCTTTGTTTTTAAATTTGATACCCGCTCGCTTCTGGGTGCTGGGCGCATGAAAATATTCGATTGCGGAATCTAGATGTAAAATATCAATCACAAATCTTAAAATCCGTTTTCAGTGATTGTTTTTTTACACAATAAGCATAACAAACGGGCACACAGTCCGCTAGATGGTAAGTGGATGCTATGGTCCATAAACAATAAACATCTGAATCTACTTTCCATTAAGAATCTATATGCAGATATGTTATCAACGCTGAGACCCTCGATTATTTTAAAAAGAGTCTACGGTTCTACACACACACACACACACACACACCGCACAAAACACAGCAGCATTAAGTTTGCTACGGCTGGTATTCTGTGAGCGCGTGGTTCTTTTCTAGACGAGTCGATCTATACCTATTACAACCATAATATAGCTACAGCATAGCATTATCACGTAAAATAGTGACTTTTTATAACTCTTTCTTTTGCCTAGGAGTCTGTCTGAGTACGTTCTACCCACCCTTAGCTATATCTGTCGCTAAATTGCAGTGTTTACACTGCTGTTCCGATCTGAAGGATATGACGAGCCAGTATACTTACACGCTGCAAGGTATACCTTAATTCTCAGAGGTGATACCGTATCTGCAGCCTTCTTTCTTTGTAGTTCGTTACAAGTGTTCATAGACTGTAGTACCTTTATATAGAATATCAATTCAGATGTAAAAATAACAGTATATAACATTTAGAATTAAGTAGTCTTTGGACAAACCGCCTCTTGTAATAAAGTCTAATTTAAAAGCGAGACTAAATCTAATCAAGATTAATGTATTCTATTCTAAGCCTATCTTTAAGCTATAATTAGAAATAAGGTGGTTAGGATATATACATCCTATATATAAAATAGATTCTGAACAATTTTATCGAAATGTACGGTTATTTTAAATGTAACGCTATTATCATTTTTTGTAACGTAGTTGGAATATTAAGTAAACAAAGGTTTATTTTTAAATTGCGACTAAAGTCTGACGACCTGTTTCTTCATAAATTGGTTTTCCATATAAAAAATAACGGGATATGTTGCAACCAAAAACTACGGCATATAATTCTTGTTCGATTTGGGCATAATGTCACTGATACGAAGATATTGATTTAAAAGTATAGGCAATAGGATTTTTATTGTGAAATATTACTAGTCCAACAAACTTATTAGCTTATTATATCATGAGGGACTAACACTGAAACTTGCCGATTTATAATTTGATTTCATAAATTGTTGCCCATGTGGCTCTGTTCAATGCCAAATGTCCTGGTTTTAAGTCAATCCCTAAGTATATTCATTTCGGCGGCTAGGTTAAGATAAAAGCTTCCCGAATAGTTGATCATTTCTTAACCCTAGCTCTATGACATTGGTGGAACATTCCATTTTTATTATGACTTTACTTTTAGACTGGTCAAGGCAAACACCATTTTTGTTAGGGATATATCCCTTATAGTTAACCTCAGCGACTCAAAACAATATTTACTTTTATTACATTTTATGTTTGCCTCTTAGGCCCTTTTGAATACGGTTTCGAGACGTATGTAGTGTTTGACTCAGAAAAAGCAAATATTAATACTCGTATTTCATTAACAAATGTGAAATGTACACAAGGAAGGTCTTCAAATATTTCTGTAATTACCTATTAACAATTTCACCACTAAAATCGATACCATATGGGAGACGGAGAAATTTGTACCTACCATAAGGTGTATAGAATCACTACTCTCTGAATATATTTTTATAATCAAATACCCTAAGCTAGCATATATTCCAGTATATATGGTAGCACCTGATATCTTCGATCGTAAGTCATGTAGGATAAAAATAGTTACTAGGATCTAGACATATGCGTAACTTTCCTTTAGATTTTTGTATCAAGACAATAGAATATACCCACTTGTTCGGCTTGGTAACTTATTCAATTACCTGTAATTTTTCCATACCATACTATTCTTATTTTAACTTATCCTTTAGCGCTTAGAGAACTGGAATTTTGAAATTTTGAATTTTTCTATGAACTGAGCAGACTTTATGAGGAATAATAAGATCTACATTCAAAATCTAAGTGTGTTTCTGTTGATAAACATCCTAATCCTTCAAGTAATGAAGTATATACAATATACGAAACAATATACGAGTATTGTACTGTCCTCGCTTAAAATGCGTTTACAGTGAAAGTGAATAATCTTTGTACAATATCCTTTTTATCACAGATTTTAAATCCTAATATTGTTTCACATTTACAATCGACTATAATCAAGACATTACTAAAATTACACTCTTTATAACACATGAAATATTTGGAATTAACTATTTTGGAAAAGAGAATTTTTTATTATTTGTGTCGTAAATAGGTAACTAAAACCCAATTGCTGATGTAACAGCCTGGCGACGGGACATTCGCCGTAGCGAAAATTTGCGCGGCGCAAACGGCGAGGCGTCTAGCGACTAAAACAAATGTATAGAAATGTATGGATCAAGCCACGCGTAGAGGCGAGTGGCGACGCGACCGGCGAAATTTACCGGGTGAATCGCGCGGGCGACTGGCGGCGTGGCAGGCGACTGAAACAAATGCACGAATCGGTACGGTGCAAGCCACGGAGTCGGGCGGCAGACGCTGCGAAAACCGGCGAATAGTATAGGGAACAAAATATTTTAGTTGTTTTC
>DWHP01009981.1:0-10024 GCA_018247895.1 Parnassius honrathi | reverse complement strand
CTAACCCGCTCCATTTTTTTTCTCCTTATCGGCTCAAGTAGAACTCCCTCCCAACCTTGGCGAAGCAATAGATTTAGAAGAAGTCCAAGGTTGTCACGTGCCGCGTCCGCCATCTTGTTGAGACATAAGAAGCCATCCGCGTATACAGTCCACCTAGTATAACATCTCGCACAACAGGGTCAAGGCTCGACCTGGGAATCGAACTTGGGGACCCCTAGGCCCGTCGCTCAACCAATTATTTAAATATTGTTATCACATCTAAATTGAGATTTTGTAAGTTACGCCTTTTGACACTCGTCTCATATTTGAGGTCATCGTCCGTTTTTCTCAATCGATTTGGCACAAACTATAGCGCCAAATGCGCTAAAACGGCAACAATGCTGTCATGTCCTATCTGTAACTTACTGATCTTTACTCCAGAATTAAATTTAGACTAAATCCAGAAAATCCCCTGACCATCAATGTTCACGAAGATGATCGCTCCAGTGTTGCTATAACATTTTATACAAATATACCCAAAAATACCGACTTCAGCCAATATACTAACAAAGGTACTGATTTTCAGAAGAGGTAATAAAATATTCCGCGCCGTCGCTTGATCACTTCGTACATTTTTATGCGAATCTGATTTCAGATTAAATGTTATTTGATTCTATATTTCCAAAACTAAATAATATACAAAAGTTCTAAAAACGTGAGTCTTTGTAGTTTGTATTCCTTATCTCGTCTAGCTATTTAACTCGTTTTGCTCCATGATCTCATCGGACTCTGTTCTACGGATAAGTCGATTTGGTTTCAATGGAATCTCGTTTCAAGATAATCAATCACGTTTGTGATTCTTCTGACATATGGTAGTAAAGCAGGCACACGTTCGACTGTAGCCAGCATCACTCGATAAATGTGATGTATGTGGGATTGTGAATAGACGAATTAATATTATAATTCAAATATTTTGTTGGATTTTCTCGTGCATACTTATTTCTAAATCAAATCTTTAACAGCAGAAGCAAAAATAACAACGTGAACTAACTTTTTTAAACCTTTGATAACTATATATTGAAATAAGATGATTTGGTAATTTTATACGGGCTATACCCATAGCTTACATGACCATCATTTCCGTTTATTATGTTCTAGCTTACCTAGATCCAAGTAGGACGAGTCCACCTGGTGCTAAGTAGGTGCTGTGGATGTTGTGGCTCATAAACGCCTTGTTACCCCTGCTAATCATTATGAAATGCCTCAATGCTAGTAAAAAGGGTTCCGATTCTCCGCACGAACCATACGAAACATAGCAGAATTAATGCTACTGTGTTACTGCTATTTGACGCTGGACCCATTCGTACTGCAAACTTAATAAAGCTGCAGCTCAGCTGCACCACGACAAGCACCTAAGGCGTAATTCGCTTCCCTTGGGCCCCACATAAATCACCACCCCCCACACACACCTGCCTGTAATTTAATATTTAAGCTAAATGCTTAATGACGTTAAGATTACCTATAAGCTCTTTCTGCATAATTGTATCTACAATAATTTAAAAACTAAAAGTAACTAGGGCTAACTTTGACGTCAAGATGATGTCAAAGATTTTCTTCTCTTTTTTTATTCTTTTTTAATTTAGGGACTTACGTTATTTTTAACATGTCAGTCTTATTGTACCCGATAACTAAATAAAACAATACAATTTATTAAATTACTTACACAAAACACTAACTAATTATACACCATTTGAGCAGCATTTGACAGTGGTTCAGAGAGAATGCTTTAATATTCACCTACCACCAGTTTTGGTGACTAGTAGTTTCCGATCGTAATAGTTTTTGGAGCATTCCACAAGCAAGTGTTGTACATCTTCTATTGTCTTGCACGTTTCCCAATTTGGAGATTGTTTCTTTTTCATCATGAAAGCAAACTTGTTACATGGAATGTGTCCGGAAAGAAGTCGCGTTGCTAATACAACATACTTTCTATTTAATTTTTTTTAATAAAGTGACAAACAAACTTACAATTCACCAGATGGTAAGTGGTTACTGCAAGTCATGGAAAACTTGCAACCAATTTTAAACAAAGAAGGCTATAGATAGATGTGTCACCTTTGAGAACTACGATGGAATAGGCAAGACGGTAGTATCTACCACTACACCAAGGAAGAAGAGGAGTCCTTCAGTCTACTATAACAGTGACACCTGTAACAAACTTCAAGAAAGGAAGCTTACAGACGCGTTATCACCTCCGAGGACTAAGATGGAATGCTTCACAGCTAGTTGTTAAACTGGCACATTATACCCTTCACACCAGAATACAGCACTGGATGCCCTGATGCTTTTGCTGTGGATGCCTATTCAGTGGAAGAATATTTATACATTTTTGTTAGATTAAAGTAGTCAGAGCAAAAGCACAAAAATATAAATAATAAGTCAAATTTAGATTTCTGTGAGGAAAGCGTTAAAATACAAGAGTACCAAAAAAGCTAATAAATTTATTTTTTAATAAAAGTAAGGGCTCCAAACAAGCACATTATTTTCTCATGTTAAGTAGCTACTATGGCCCATCAGACCTTCGTATTTTCTCTATTAAAATTATCAAAATGCAGACGCACTATTGTCTATGTGCTACGTTGTATTTTCTTAACCAGAACAAGGGTATCCTGTACTCGTCACCCACCTAACGAAATTGTGCTTTAACGCTGTGTGAACGTATTCCTTCCCCGTTCGAGTAGACCTATTCATGTTGCAACCATAATATAGCTGCAGCAGGGGTCTACCGCGTATTGGACGTCCATCCATCTATACATTGCAGCTTATAAAAGTCCACTGCTGAACTGACACCACGCTTGGCAAGCGGGTTGGCAACAGCATTTTTTTATTTTAAATCTTTATTACGAAGACGCTGCTACACATCTCCTTGACTGATTTTCCTCTGTCGCCTCTTACGAAACTCACGGGACGTTACGGAAAATGACGGCAAACGGAGTTTTTTTTAATTATTTTTTTATTTATTTATTTCCGAAACTTACAACTATCATTACAGGGTTACCTAATGCGACAGTGTAGCTATCTAACAGATTGTTGATTATTTAATTTTTGTAACAAATTACAAAGAATGCTGTCTTTGTGAATTCACTCAGAGTGCAACAAAATAGGTCTGTCTCACAAGCTATTAATTTGAGCGTGCTGAGTGCGCGCGTTAGAGGTGCTCACTTAGAAGGTTGGCCGGACCTCCCGGCTCCACATGCAACCGCGGCTGCCGTCGGCGCCACACACACCTTACAGGAACATATATTTCAGAAACACAAAGATTTTGAGTTCTTATTGCAAATATTGTGCTATCCATCTCTAGTTTTATTTCTTCCGTCGAATTCATATAGGTATAGGTGAATTCATCGCCATTACACGGTAATAGATAGACATAGACCTGAATAAACTATACAAGACACGATGAGAAATTTCAAGCGTTGCATGGCTCGACAAGCCTGAGTGATAGCAGACGCAACTTATGTCTGTCTCCGTCATCTGTTATCTATGAATGCATCTAGAATTGGCAGCTAAATCGAAACTGCTTATTGTTTATTCGCTTGTGTATTTGTTTGATACTCACGCAGCGAAAATCAGTTGAAGTAATCCATTTTGAAACGCTAAAAGATTAAAATAAGTTTCAAATTGCAGTCAGTGTAAAGAGTTTCCAGTCAATCAATATATTCTTTTAGGTACACATTAAAACAAAAACAAAATGGAACAAATTAATAAAAAGGATACAATATGCGGTCTTATTACTCTGGAAACGACTAACAACCTTTTTGCACAATAAACTGTTCAAAATTAATAACAAATAAGAAAGGTGCACATAAATTAGACAAGTAGTGAAGTTAAAATATGTACAACCGACTTCAATTTAAATAGAATGAAAACATCATCAACGTAGTCGAAGTCAATTCTATTAAAATTATTAAAGACAATTTAAATTGACAGCAGTGGCTTTCTAATAACGACTAAAATATAAAAAATGCGGTTGCCAACTATGAAAAATATCCCCAGAAGACAATCTAAAGGGCATATGTCTAGCACTAGAATTGTATAGATTTTCTACACCATGTCTTCTCGTGGCTGTCGTAAAAGGCGACAGAGGGAGACAGGCAGGAGATGGGCAGCAGCATCTTCCTGATACCAGTAATTGTACGATACAAGCTCTGCAGTTGCTAACCCGCTCGCCAAGCGTGGCAACTATGACAAACATACCCCATGAGCAATGACACAATCAAACGGCCCCCAGTCCCCGGCGGCCCCGCTATTCCTGACTACGGTGGTGACCATGGTAACAGCAGGACAGAGGTGCTAAGAATCTCCGGTGGAAGATCGGTTGCCACCTAAAATGACTCGACCTGGCAACATATAACCTGAGGACGGACGAGAAGATCCTAGAAGAGCTGGAAGAAAAGGTAGACAGGTTGCGCTCGCATAGTATAGGATTATCCGAGGAACGAAGAGCGGGGAAGGTAATCCTTTAATCCGGCAACTTGTTCTATCATTAGGAGGCTAACCATCTGTCCCAAGGAGGTGTCGGATTTATCGTCTACAAGTCTCTCATCAACAACGTTGTAAAGGTTAAGAGTGTATCGACGAGAGTTACCTTATACTTAGAATCACCAAACGTTATTTGCTGAAGGTCATACAGGTTTATGCACCAACATCGGCACATCCTGATGAGGAAATGTATGACGATATCTCTAGAGTCATGCACTCTTCTAAAACCCACTATAAGGTTGTTGATGGGAGACTTCAACGCAAAACTAGGCACAAGAGAAAGCAGTAAGCTGAAGGTAAAGAAATTAGGAATAGGGCAACAGAACTCAAGGTGAAAGGGGGACTCTTTATGATGAACTCTTTCTTCCGAAAGCAGCCCCACAAGAAGTGGACCTGGTCGAGCCCCGACGGTCCAACAAAAAAATAGATTGACTTCATTACGATAACCGGACGACAACTGTTCGTGATAGTGAGGGTAAAAACTGGCGGCAATCACCGAATGGTGAGAGGCAAACTGAATCTAAACATTAAGTTGGAGAGACCTCGTCTAATAGAGTCAACGCTCCATCCTCCTCGTGCGCAAATCCGGGCTCCCAAAAACTTTCAACTCGAGTTACAAAACCGTTTTCGGTGTCTAGAAGATAACATTACATAGGACGAAATGAATGACAAGCTCGTGGAAATTGCCTATGCGGTCGAAGCTAAGTTCTGCAAGACCAGCCGCAGAAGAACATAAAAACTCTCCGATCACACTCTTAATCTCATGGCTGTTGTACGGGAAATGAAACTGCAATCTTTAGCGGATTTGACAGCATACAGGAAACTGAATGGACTGATCTTGAAACACATGTGGAGGGATATACGCAACTTCAATACAGCTCGTATTAAGGAAGACTGAGCGGAACCAGGGCTGAAAATTCCTTTCCAGAGATCTGTCTGCCGTAAAGAGCCAACTTTCTAAGCTGAAGACCGAGTGTAGCAGCATCGTTTCCGGGTCACCCGAGAATTGGAGTGAGATTGAGAGGCACTATAGGCAGCTGTACTCGTCATCGTTGGAGCCACACGCAAGTGTGAGTTACGGTCTAAGAGCAAGTTTTATCCGATACTATTTCAATGATATCGTGGACGTCAGTCTGAACAAGATTAGAACGGCTCTCCTGCAATTTAAAAAAACGGCAAGTCCCCGTGGGAGGAGGGAATTACAGCGGAGCTTCTGAAAGCGGATTGAAAACCGGTACTTGACGTCCTTCAGAATCTCTTTTAATCCATCCTCCATGGTGGCAATACTCCGGAGGCGTGGAGCAGAAGTGCGGTGTTTTTCAAGAAAGGTAACAACGCTCTCTTGAAGAACTACAGACCAATTTCTCTTCTGAGCCGTGTCAAGCCGCCCGTCTAATTTCAGTCCAGTCAGCATCCCGATCAAGCCGGTTTCCGAAAAGGCTTTAATTCTATAGACCATACCCTTTGACAAATTGTACAGAAAATACAACTTTGCTCTGCGTATGTGGACTATGAGAAAGCTTTTGATTCCGTTGAAATTTAGGCAGTGTTACAGTCCTTTCACCGGTACCAAGTTGACTGTCGGTATATCGAAGTACTTGTTACGTGTACAATAGGGCTACGATGGCTATCTGAGTACAAAACTAGAGTGCGAAACCTATCCAATTGTAGAGAGGTGTAAGACGAGGTGACGTCATATCCCCGAAACTCTTTACCGCTGCATTGGATGACGCTTTAAACCTACTGGACTGGAAAGGATACTGTATTAACATCAATGGCGAATACACCACTCACCTTAGCTTTGCTGACGATATAGTCTTTATGGTAGAATCACTGGAGGACCTAAACACTGTGCTCAATGACTTCAATAGTGTTCTCTCAACGGATAGGTCTTAAGATGAACATGGACAAAATAAAGATCATGTTTAATGTCACGCCTATGCCAGTAGTTGTTGGGAGGAGCATTAAATTTGCGTAAGTCCCGCCACATGCATTTGGAGATCTGTCTGTTCAGTTGCCTGTATGCTGTCAAATCTGATGACGATTGCAGCCTCATCTCCCGTCTAACAGCCATGAGATTACGTGCGATCGGAGAGTTTTTGTGTTCTTCTGCGGCGGGATGTCCATGTCACACCTATGCCGGTAGTTGTTGAGAGCACTATGCTCGAAGTTGTTGACGAGTACGTTTACCTGGGTGGGACAAACAGCTCGACTAGGTAAGTCCAACTTCGACCGAGAGGTCAATCGACGGATTCGAATCGGCTGGGCAGCGTTCGGGAAATTACGACAAATCTTATCGTCAGGCACCTGTACCTCAGAATCTGAAAACTAGATTGTACAACCAGTTCGTGTTGCCAGGGATGACTTGTGGATCTGAGACGTCGCCTTACACTGCTGGCCATATGAGTGGTCATTCAGCGAGCTGTGGAGAGGGCTATACTCGAGGTTTATCTGAACTAGAGAGATAAACTTAGAAAAGAGGATATCCGCAGTAAAACCAGGGCCTAGTGTAGGGCGACCCCCACTAGATGGAGTGACGACCTGGTAAGACTTGCAGGAAGTCGGTGGACGCAAGTGGCTCAGTGTTGGTTTTTGTGGCGTTCCTTGGGGAGAGGCTTATGTACAGCAGTGGATTTGTGAAGGGCTGTAATAATGATGTACGACAAATAATTGTAGCACAGATATAAATATTCAAAGGATTATACATTATTAACGACAAATCAACATTGAAAACAAGTGTTAAAATTAAAAATTTTGTTCAACCGACTGCAATATAAATAAATTTAGAACATCATCAATGTAGTCGAAGTCAATTAAATACGCATTAAGAATGAACTTAAAAACTGCTGGTCAGATCTGGATTAAATTTATATGGGACCACATGAGAAGCACCAGCTTTTAAATAAAAATCGGTTCACCTGGAAAAACATATGAGGTGACACACATTTAAATAAAACAGTCGAACCAAGTACTGTTACAGTTACTGTAACAGTTGAAGATAGTTGAGATAAATACATAAAGCCACCAAGCCTTTTTTTATTCATGACACCCTATAAAAAGATCGCTGATGAACTTAGACCCCCCGCCCATGGAAAGCTTTATAGGGGAGATATTTTCCATAACGTTTGCATGGCGAACTGGTTGGTAACCGCATTTGTTTCACTATTTTTTCGGCTTCCTCTTCTCTACACTCACTATCGAAATCGATTAAGAATAAAAACGCTGATTCATTGTCACTCCTGAGGACTGCTTGCTTGCTGGGATTTCTGGTTCTTTACACCGACCGAACTAAACACAGCAGCATTAGTCTGCTGTTTGACTCTGCTATCCAATCGAGTCGACCCATACGTGCTACAACTATAATATAGCTGCAGTGTGACTCCATCACGTGTATAACTATTTTTCAATATTTACGATTACTCATGGAAATACTTGACATTAAACCAAAACCCATCATACAACAAGCGCTCAACTAGTTTACCGACTTTACTCACTGTCATATTTTCCAAATAACAAAGGCCATGAGAATTGCAATGAACTCATTAATGTTCAAAAGGGCAAGGATAAGTATTTTGTTTGTAATAAATATTACAATTTGTGCATGTTTATACAAGTTTCATCATCATCAGCATGTAAATGCCCACCGTTGTGGACAGGCCTCTCTCGTTGTAGAGAGGATTTGGCTCGGCAGCCGGATGGACGACTTCGTAGCGCAGTGGCTTACCAATGTGTTGTAGTGCTAAGGGACCACGGGTTCACATCCACACGGAACAAGTGTTAATAGTTCAGGGTCTTTTCTCGTGATGTTCGTCCTTATGACTTTTTTTTAGAATAAGGGTGACAAACAAGAACAACAGTCAATATTTCGTATGTTACGTGTAAAGAACCGAACACACTTTTTACGGAACACGATGCATTTCATCTTAGTAATCAGGACCGACAACGCATCTGCACTTTGATTCGTAATCGAGGATGAGCCCCAGCATTCACTTACCACCGGGTGGACTGTGTGCTCGTTTGTTACCCTTTTTCTACAGAAAAAAATACTTTTCATGTAGTATAAATACATATAGACAGCGGTAATACGTACACAAACAAACGTTCGGAAACATTACTTTGAGAACAATATAGAATAAAAATTGATTTCAATTACATTCATTATAATAACAAAAAAGTAACAACAATTGTTTAAAGAAACACCCTCTGCTGTTCCCAAAGCTTCAACAACATTTAAAAAGTCCGTTACTTGTTCAACTTTTTTTATCTCCGCAGATTAAATCTGAGATCCGGCAAGCGGTTCTGCTTAGCATATTTCTCTAATTAAAGGTACTGATAGATTTTCTTCAGCACAGTGGAAATCCCACCCTTAGTTTTAAGGTCGAGGATACAAATTGCGAAAAAGTTTGCGAGCTATTTTTTGACATATGAGACTCATTTTGTATGAGATCGTTTAAACGAATGTGTCTTATAAAAATTCAACAATAATTATATCATCAGTATCCGTTGTCGCTACAATCTATTAAAGCCCACAGCTGAACACAGGCCTCCCCCATTGATTATCTCATAGGGGGGATATTTGCCAAAGTTTCCACGCTTATCAAGCAGGTTAGTAAGCGCAGATTTTTATTTTCAGTCGTTGTTAGGAAGACGCTGCTGCCCATCTCCTGATTGGATTCCTTCTGTCGCCTCTTACAACACCCAGGAGATAATATGGGGTAGTGGATATTCTTACACCAGCGCCAATACACGGCAAAGTCATTATCATCGTTCGAAATTAATTTCTGTGTAGTGTACAGTGGATTGCGTTTTAAACAATTCCTCTCTTTAACACATTTTTTCCTATTTTCCTTTACGGCTTAGTTTATTTTTTAGTTTAGGAAATCACATTCTCAATACAAATAACAAATTTTTCTGGGGTCCGACAGGATAAATTTGTAGCTTCTCAATATTTGATTGAATGATTACATCAGTCATCAAAGTATTCGACAAGTGTTTGTACCATAGACTTAAAATATAGTGGGGTAGTTTGTACCATATTTATAAATACACTATATAATAATGTCCTACTTTATTCTATCATTCTTATCATTTAATATAAATTAATTGAAAAATTGTAAGATTTACTACTAGCTTTATTACTACGTCGCAATTGACGTAGTAAGTTTTTCGAAATCTATTACCCAATTTATCAAGTAAATGCATTTTCTTATGAAAAAGTGCTATACCGTCACTACAAAAATTGATGCTAAGCTCTACATTAATTTTATCCAAATCAGAAGAGTGTAATAAATATTAAAAATATATTTGATATGTCTCTACGTGGTAGACCCATGCTACATATATATTGTGGTTGTAGCTTGAATGGGTCGACTCAACAAGTGAAGGACTGGGGAAGGATTTGTTTCGTATTGTGTGTGTAACGAATCGGAGACCGTTTTTACTGGAAACGAGGCATTCCATCTTAACCGAGATCAGATGTAGATGTCAATGGGCATAGCTAAAC